>VZTF01001826.1:513-23173 GCA_013397755.1 Cnemophilus loriae
GGAGCGGTGTCCGGGCGGAGCGGTGTCCGGGCGGAGCGGTGTCCGGGCGGAGCGGTGCCCGGGCGCTCCGGCCATGGGCAGCGGGCGGGCGGTGTGCGCGCTGCTGGCCGCCGCCCTGCTGGCCGCCCACGCCTTCCCCCAGACCAACATCAAAATCAGCCAAGGTGAGTGCTCGGCCGTGGCCGCGGTGATTTAATCGGCGATGGTGGCGGCAGGGAAGGAGCGTGTGTGCCTCCCGCAGGGCTGGCAGCTGGCTTCGCCCTACTCCGGCTGCTCCAGAAATCCCTGACTTTCTGTGAAATCACCTTTCTTCTTCACCATGGGGACGTGCCAAGGGCAACCCCGGTCCTTCTCTTGGGGATGCCAAAGGTCCCTGGGCTGGCTTTGTGTCTGTGTGTCAGGTCAGCTCTTTCGCCTTTGCCAGCACTCGGGGCCGTGGCCCTGCCGTGGGCCCGGTGGCAGGAATCACTGCACGAGGCACACACATGAAGAGTGCGGGGTTGTGGCCGTGCAGCCCAGCAGGACAGGCTGAGGGCCATCAGGACTCCTCGTTTATTCACACTTTCTGCGTGTGAAACAAATATGGGATTCTCCCGTATTCCCCTTCTTTGCTCCAAGCTGCTGCTGCTGCTGACTGCTCTGTGTCACTTAGGTTTCTTCCAGACTTGTCCACGGCGTTGGTGCAAGTGAGAGTTGCTGCTCCAAGTTTGTTTGAACCCTGTAAGGTTTATTGGGACTGTGAGTGGAAAGGGACTCCTGAAGTGCTGTTTGGTGAGATCGTGAGAAAAGGGATCAATACAAGCCTGGCTTTCCTGCCAGACGCTTAATCCGTGGGAGCTTTGCCAAAACTAATTAAGGAGGAAAAAAACTCTGCAAGATAACTCCTATCTGTCAGTGCCAGCTGCAGGAGTGCTGCTGCCGGTACTGGCTGTAGCCTCACAACTCCAAACATACCTGGCAGAGGATTTGAAGCAGTAAAATCAGCTTGGTTTCATTAAAGAATTTTAAAAAGCAAAGCCTTCGGTGTGAGAGGATGTCCCTCCCAACGTGCTTTAACTGATGTTTAATATTTTACTTGGAAACTTGTGACATGTGCCTTAAAAACACTTCAGGGCGTGTAAAATATTGCCCAGTTATGAGATTCATGTCCACCAGTGGACATACCATCCCCTACAGCTCCATACAACCCCCAGATACACTGAGACCAAGGTCCCTCCCCCGATCACTTCCTTCGAAGATGGATGCTCGGTGTGAGACTCTTTCATCTATTAATGAAAGACAAATAGTGCAAGTAACATGAAGGTGGCATTGTTTGTCCATGGTGACTATAATGTCAGGGCTTAAGGACTTGCTTCTGAAGCCATGGGTGAGTTGAGGCATCCCAACATCACACAACAGCACTGTCTTAGCCCCTGCCACATGCTCCTGCCCTCCACCCCCCGTTTAAGTGCTTATTCTGTGGGTTTACTCAGTGAAGGGAATGTGGTGGGATGGACATCTGGCTCAGCTGGCACCTCCAGCTTAGCCACAGGCAGTTTCTGCTGAAGTTGTCCTTGGGGTGGGTTCTGGGGGTCGCCTGCCCAGCCCTGTTGTCTCACCCGTCCCTCTAACTCTGCACAGCTCCAGCAGTGCTGACCCTGGGTGAAGCCCTGGTGCTGGCCTTGCCCCTGGCCCGAGCTGGTGAGAGGTGACTTGGTGTTGGTGAGCACCAGGATACCGGTCCTGAGCCCCAGCTCTGCCAGCTGGGGCCACTGCCCATCCCTCACTCTCACTGCCACAGCCCTCAGATCCTGGTGGAGGGGCTCTGCCCTGGGAAGGACCCAGGCTTCCCCATGACAGGGATCTCCTCAGCTTTTCTCTGTTGACATTAATTTCAGACAAGCCTCTTGGGTGTTGATGGATGCTCTCCAAACCCAGCTGCTTGCCAAGAGCTGAAGAGGTTCACTTGCCTTTTCAGGTCAGATGGCAGCATTAGCTGATGGATGTGCCAAGGGGGATGTCTCCTAGCACCTCTAAGTTTTGAGGAAAGCTGTCAGCTGTTGATGAAACGGAGCTCTTTGATGCTCTGCAACAAGAAGAGCATCTGCTGCCAGCACTGATCTGAGCTGGTCTGCTGTCCAAAACCCTTTGATGGAGCTGCAGCCCCTCAGGAGTCTTCCTTGTCTGGGCATCTCTTGCCAACCTTGTCCTAGCCCCAGATTTCACATCTCAAACCTGCAGATCCCTGGAAGTGAGGCAGCATTGCTCCTTGGGGTGAAGTTTTCAGGAGCAAAGCTGCTCTTCACCAGCCGAGTCCATGGGAGCCATGCAGCTGATGGTAGGTTTTCTTCCAGTAGCATCCTGAGATGGAAAGAAGCCCTTGTGAAACTGGCTAGGATTTTCTCAGTTAATTATTTCTAGTTGGAAATAGGCCAGTTGGGGAAGTGAAACTTTTTTGGCAGAGCAGTGCCAGCTTCTGTAAGATTTTGATAAGTGATTTTCCTGGTGGTTCCACAGTGGGGCTCAGCTAGTAAATAAATAAAAAGACTCCAATTTGGCACTGACACAAATGCAGAAAGCACAAAACTTTATTTCTGACCCTAAATATTTGTTTTCCAGCTTTTCTGAGTTAGTAACAGCTGCTTGATCTGAATCTTATCCTCAGCTAAGTCTGGACATCTATTTTGCTGGTGCTGCATTAAAACATGGTCCTGCCCTTGAAACTGCTGCAGTGTAAATAAGCAAAGGGAGAAAGGAGTCTTGCCATCATTTTTCACCAGGAATTTGGGGACAAATGGATGGACTGACTTGCGGTCAGCAGGAACCCCCATGCTGCAGGCACTGGCTGTGCTGCTCCTGCCCTGTGTGCAGGAGCTGATGCTGCCGGGGTGATGTTTTGCTGGTGTGCTTAAAAGTGAGGATTGGGTCTAAAAAGCCCCCAGATGCTTCCCCTGCCCCCTTCTAGATCAAAATACCACACACAGCTGCTAGCTTGGGTTGTGAGGCTTTCTTGTAGAGCCATGAGTAGGCCCCTATACTCACAACCCTACATGAGATTTCTTATGGTCTTGCTGCTACAAATATTCAAAAGAAAGCAGCTTCCCTAATTGTTCCTGCCTGAAAAACTGGGACCAGTACTTCTCCTCCAAAGAGACAGCCAAAGCCTCTGATCCTGACCTAACAGAAAAGATGCTAATTAAAAGCTGACCTCCTGTATTTTCCTTTTTGGTATATTTAACCTTAAATTCCTTCAGGCACCTCTGGTTCACTGAAGCTCGTCAAATTAATGCTACCTAATGGGATCCAGTATGGAATAACAAAGAAGGACTGTCTCAATTTCTGACTCGGTTTCAGCTGCTCTGAACAAACATGAGGGTGATTTTCCCTGGCAATTGGGGTGCCAATGGGCCTGGCTTTGAGCCAGGACAGTGGGACACCCACTGCAATTAGCACTCAGGAGTGAAGGCTCCATTTGCTGGGGATGCTGCTGGGTTAACCCCTGTGAATTTTGCCACCACGCTGCCAGAGGTGAGGATTTTGTCAAGGCACTATAATAAAATCTCAGTTGCTGAGGCAGCTGGTGGTGCCTGTCTGGCACAGACCTCTGGGCCATTCTCAGCAGGAAGGAAGAGCAACCTCGAGTCTCTGCAAGGCAGGACCAGATCCCAGCCCTGTCCTTAATGGGGGTACATGCCTCACCTGTGTAAAGCTGAAGCCTCATACTGAAGGTTTGACCCTTGTTCTGCTTTGGTTTTGGTGGAGACAGGGAACCCTGGCCAGCATCATGAGGGGAGGAGGGCTTGGCTCCCAGGAATCACATCAGCTCTTGGAGTTCCTGGTCCTGCTCTATTGCTACAGTAAAATAATTTGCATCTCCTAGGGCTGTTCGGAGGTTTTTCCCAGTGCAAGCATGGCTGGGTGTGAATCAGAGAGCTGAACTCTGCATCGTCACGGAGCTGGCTGCATCTTACCCACTCTCCCCAAAAGCTATTTCGCTCTTCCAGCCCAGCAGGCCTTATCTTTTTCCTTCCATAGCCCATAATTAGTGCTGATGAGGATGGGAGAGCCCCCTGAGCCCCTCAAGGGTTTGTTGCTGTACGGTGCGGAGCTGCCCCCAGTCTCAACTCCTCTGGAGGGATGACTGGGGGTCCCAAGGCAGGTTGATGGGTTGACAGCCCCACAGGGTTTGGCAGCTCACTTGGCCTTGCTCAGGAGGGAAAAAAGACTCTTTGCATTTGTGGTTTGTCACCTGGGAGAGGGATGTGACAGCAGGGACCTGTGGGCTGGCTGGCGGCTGTTTGTAGAACACTCAGAGATCCCCATGTGGAAAGAGCTGATGAAAGATGAAATTATCACCCAGAGCTGCCAGCACTGGCACAGGGATGGATTTGGCTCTATGAATGCTCACACAGCTGCTTTGGATTCACCTTGCCTCTCTTTTTCTCCACACTGTTACTTCCCTTGCCACAGCCACATCCCTCGCCGCTGCTGGCAGGGTTTTGCTCTCCCCACCCTTGGGGAAAGCCATTCCACCAGCCCCTCAGTACCAGAGGCCCTGCCCTGACCTCTCCAGGCTTGAGCCTGTTACCTGCTTGGATAGTCTGATGGCATCTGACGTCTGCCATCACCCCCTGCACACCCACCCTGCCCACCGCCCCACTCACTTAAACAGCAGCACTGACCCCGGACCACGACTCTGTGGGGATGTGGGAACTGGCTCAGGGGGAGCTGGCAACTCCCCCACGTTCACAAACTAGCAGTTAAGTCTGTGTGCCCCAAGATTTGCCTGAGTGCTGCATCCTCCCCGCACGTGGGGGAGCAGGGCACGGAGGAGGTTGGAGCAACGTGTTAATGGCACCACCGTATTTAGACAGCGTCAACTACAAAGGCTCCAGAAGGACATCCTGCCCCCACAATGGCCCCTTCTGGGGCAACTTCCCCACTGTGCTGAAAAGCGACAGGGGAGGAGGAGCAGCTCCGTGGCCCCGGCTCTTATCTGGTGGTGGGAGGCAGATAGGCCGGCACCGCTCCCGGCGGCACGCGCGGCTCCCCGGCTATTCCTGGGGCTGGGATCCAGTGCCTACGTGCACGGCTGCATCCCGGGCCCGGGACAGGGCACGGGGGGTTTCCTTGGAGGGAGGAGGTGCAGGCTGTCCTTGCAGGAGGGCAGAACACGGCCATAACCCTGCAGCCCTGGCTGTCAGCCCCCGTCCCAGCACAGTGGCTCCAGTGGTGCTGATAGAGGTGAGAGGAACCCTTATCTCCATTCTCCCAGTAGCAAATGTCAGTGCCTTTATTTTAAGCATCGTCTACCTAAAATGATGTCAAGCTGGCTTGGAATGTCCCTCCTGATTTAGGCAGATGCTGAAACTGAGAAACCCACAACTTATCCAAAATGTGTTTTGACTTTGCCAAAGTTTTGCACAGCTCCTGCAGCAGTTGGGTTTTCCCTGCATGTGTTTGGTGGTTATTTGCCTGGGTGAGGTGGGGGAGCATGTCTGGGCACTGCTGCCTCCACCGCCTGCTCAGCTTCCTGGCCAAGCTGTCTCACCACCAGCTGCTGGATGTCCTCTGCTCTGCTCCCAGCCATGCCTGAGCCTGTCCACGCCTACTCCTGCCCGCTCTTCTGGACAGAGTACGAAGGCCACTGCTACCGGTACTTCCCCATCAACAAAACCTGGGCTGAAGCCGACCTCTATTGTGCCGAGTTCTCCATTGGCATCAGATCAGCCAAGCTGGCTTCCATCCACAGGTGAGGCGTGCAGAAATGTCATTCCATGCTGACACAGCCTGGGGAGAAAGGAAATTGGGGGCAAAGTCCCATTCCCACATCACAGCCTCTGTGTCAGCTGCAGGCTCGTGTTCCAGCCTACGCATCCCTCTGCAGTGGCGGCCCAGTCAAGTCTGGTGCACTGGTCGCACAAAGGCGATACAGAAAGTAAATGCCTTTTCCTGGACTGGCAGGAAAACTGGCATAGTATTCCCTAAATTTCTCCAAACTGTGTTTTTTAGTCTTGAAAAAGGGTTAGAAATCTAACATGATTACACAGGCTTTTTTCCCTCTTCCCTCTCCCCCAGCTCTCACCAACACTACGCTCCTCTTGCACAGACCCAGGAAAATAATCAACAGCAGTAAGAGGGGGACCCATTTGGCCACGGGTCCTGTGGTAGGGTGAATGCTTAGGGACACGCCTGACCATTTGCTGACATATCCTCTTGATGGCCCTGTATTGCTCTGTTTTGCCAGCTGGGAAGAGAATGTCTTTGTGTACGACCTGGTGAACAGCCGCGTGCCGGGCATCCCCACCGACATCTGGACGGGACTCAACGACCTACGGCAGGTGGGAGCTCCCTGTAATCATGTGGGAAATGGCTTTGAAAAGTGCACCTCTCTGTGTTTTCCTCCTGGAAAGCCACTTGGTTTTCTTCTTTGCCCCTTATACCCTCTTTAATCAGGAGGTGGCATAGAGTCTGTGGTGCAGCACGTAGAGAAACTTGTTATTTCACCCATTCCAGTCTGCTTTTAAAAGAGGAGTGTTACTAGGGTTAATAGATTAATCAATAATTACTCATATCACATTTTATTACTGGATTAATGGAAAGGGTATTGTACTGCTGGTCCAAAAAGAGCAAATAAACTGAAAAGGTCTTCAGTGTCAAAAATCACCAAGTTCCATTGCTCTCTTGTAATACTCAGTGACTTTTGAAAGCTGACATGTTGGAAATATATAGTCTAATATGGTAGAAAGAAAAATGGAGACCATCAGGGGAACAGTCTCATGTCAGCAAATTTTTTGTAGATACTGGAAAAGGGATGGAAAATGAAGAGGAAAAGGAACACAGAAGTGGGCGGGGGTGTTAAAAAATATATAGATTTAATTTCTGGGCTTCCCCTGGTGAGAACCCTGCAAAATCTGGGGCTGTTCTTGGCAAGTTTCCAGTTGTAAAACCCAAACGTGCTGTTTGGCCTTTGCTGAGTGGTGTCTCCCCATGTGCCTGGGCTGTGTTTCACTGGGGATGGGATCTGCTGAGTGGTGACAGTCTGTCCCCATGTCTCTGCGCTGTGTTTCACTGGGGATGGGATCTGCTGAGTGGTGACAGTCTGTCCCCATGTCTCTGCGCTGTGTTTCACCGGGGATGGGGGTGGGGACTACAATGGGAGTGGGCCTCCCACCCTCTGCAGTCGCAGCTCTGTGGTGACAACCTTTCTCCACTGGCCTCACGGCAGGAGGGTCACTTTGAGTGGACAGATGGCTCCTCCTATGATTACCACTACTGGGATGGCAGCCAGCCTGACGATGGGATCCACTCCATCCCGGAGGAGGAGGACTGCGTGCAGATCTGGTACAGACACAGCAGCGGTGAGTGCCCAGGGCACCTTCAGTGTTATTTGCATGTCAATAAATTCAATCCACTGCGGCTCCTGCTTTTCTGAAGAGGTTGCTGGCAGGCAGAGGATTTGCATTTTAATTTTTTAGTATTATTTTCTTTTTTTCTTTACAGTGAAAAGGTGTTTTCCCTTTCACCATGTACATACACGCACACATACTCATTTTCCCTCTGCTCCCAGCCCATCTCCCTCTCCCATAGCAGCAGCAGGACATGAGCATCAGCTGCCTTGAAGAATTACCAAATTTAGTCAAAGGTCAAATCTTCCCATTTCCCCTCCCACACAGGAAACCTATGGAAACACTCATTGGTTTGCCAGCTTTTGTCTCCCACGCTTGGGCCAGGGCATCTTGCTGAAGTGGGACAAGACCCTGCCTGTGCAAAAATCCCACTTCACACCCTTGCTGCTGGTGAGACCAGCCAGGTGTGTCCAGACCCCCCAGATGTACCTAAATGTCCTGTCTATGCTGATAATTTCGGGAGTACAGGACTGTGTTTGCAGCTGCCCTTCCACTGCCAAGTACAGGCTGGGGCCTGGCCTCCCCTCCCACATCCCCCAGATTGGGAGGGGGACGCTGGGAGGAAGCATGACTGTGAGTGGCAGTGGGAGCACATCCAGGGAAAACCTCCCACAATGGCAGGAGGTCCTGGTCCTAAGGGCAGTGCATGGTTACCTCCTTTTGCCTTTTTTCAGCTAATGCCTTGTTTTTTTTGCGTGGGGGGGGGCGGCTAGCACTGCGCTCCTGGAACGACAACGCCTGTGGCAGAGCCTTCCCCTTCGTCTGCAAGATCCCCTCACTGGCCCTGGACTGAGGCTGCTGGTGCTGCCCACACCCTCCTTCATTCTGGGTCACCTCTCCAGCTGTGCCAGGGAAGAGCAGCCAGGACATGGCATGGGTTGGGAGAGCCATGGAGCTGCTTGGATCCCCAGCCAGTCCCTGGCCGCAAAATCCCTCTTGGGAGTATGGTGGAGATGAACCTGGCACTCAGCAGTGACAGGAGCTACATTCAACAGCAAAGGAGCCCCCAAGCATGAGTCTGGCTTTGGATTTCAGATCAACTACCGCAGCGTGTTAGAGGAAGCCCATGATTTTACCAATACACCAAACTGTTAGCACCCAAAAATAGCCGTGTGTAGGAAATGCTTTTGCCTGTTGATCAGCGAAGAGTGGAGGAAAAGTGTTATTTTCTGTTAAGTTATGCAAAATGCCTCTTGTCCGTGTGATTTTTCTCTCTGCTAAAATAAACGGCAAACAGCAGGTGGAGGCTCCGCTGTCTTTCTTTCACTGGAGTAGCAGCAACTCCCTGGGGACTTGGGGTTTCATGTGAAAGAAGCTGTTTATTCCCCAACCTGCTCTGTATTACAGAGGTGTGCTGGGGGGAAGCGGCTGCCTGGGAAAGTTTATTTTATTGACCCTGACTGTTTTTTGGGGTGCGAGGGGCAGCCTGTGTGCTCGCCCTGCCCTCCGCCTGGCCCCCAGCAAACGCAGTCACCATGGAGGGTGTGTGGGGCCAGCCAGGGCCCCACAGCTCGGCAGCATCCCTGAGCAGGCAGGTGAGCAGGGTTTGGCCCTGGCTGCTTTGAGAGGACCGAATCAGCTGGAGGGCAGGCGCGGGGCTGACACACACCAGCTGGGGGTCAGCCCCCCGTCACAGCCCTGTCCTGGCTGCGGAGAGCTTGCAGTGTGTGCTGCAGCCCTGTTTCCTAGTGAGATGATGTTTTTTCCCTAAGTCCTTGCTGATGTCCTCTTCTGCACTGGCACCACTGAAGCACTTCTGTCTTCCAGGTAAATAATTTCTGGGGAGGTGTGCGTGGTTCTGGCAGCTGCTGTGTGCCTTGCTTGGACTGCTCAGTGTGGAGATGGGAAACTCCTCCTTGGACAAGGGTGAATCTGCAGGGTTCTGGTGCAGGTGGGGCTGTGCTGGTGCCAGGGCCCAAGGGAAGGGCAACGCTATTGAGGGAAAATCATGCTTCTCCTTCAGGGGACACAGCTCCAAGGGCACTGCTGGATCCAGTCAGACACGATAAATCCAGTGCTCCCCAGAGAGCCGCGGGGTGTGAACTCTGATCCTTCACAGCTCTGTAGCGTCCAGGTGGCTTTGCAGGTAGCCCTGTGCAGAGGGGCCCCAGGAGAGGCCCCTTGCCCTCTCGCAGGAGCCGTGAGTCCCTTTTGTCCCTGCTCCCGCAAAGTCCCAACGTCTGCCCCATCGCTGCTGCTGCCTGCAAAGATGAGTAAAACATTGTCATAAAATTGTCTGGTCCCCCTTGATGCCACCATCTTAGAAATGTAACATTCTGAAACTACGACTTCGCAGAGTGATCGCACTGGATGCAATTGAGGTCAGCAGCTGAGGCTCCACGGGGAGCTTGGAATGCTTCCTCAGATGGCAGCGGAGCTTTCGGAGGAGATATGTTTCCACTTGGAGAGAAACTGGAAAATTTGGTGGGGGTTATAATGGTGTTGTAAGTGTGCGTGCTGGAGCAAGTTTCTAATATAAGAAAGTGCTGTCATCCCTGATTATCCCTGATTATTATTATTTTTATATATACATAATATTTATTTTATATATAAGTGGATAATACATGTAAATGAAAGTATATTGTTTTTATTGGATTTTTTAAATTTATATACACACTATTCATATCTTTACATGGAAAGTTAGCCATTTGTGTAGTTTTCAGTTCTGGATTTCTGCATTGGATGTGTTTTCTAGTGGCTTTTGTTTCACCTGAAAATAATAAATTGTGTATGGATGATAACAGTATGTAAAGAAACCAGCTGTTTAAAAAGCAAGCTCTTGGATCCAACGAGCTGGAAAAAGTTGATGTGGTCTGTGGCAGAGAAGGGTTTGAGGAGCCGAGTGTGGTGCAGGACGCGTCTGGTGAAGTCCTGGTTCCGAGCGCCAGTGCTGTGGCCCCGTCTCTGTGACGGAGCTCAGTGACAGCACCGGGAGCGGGGACAGCACAGCCCCGCGTCCCCTGGGGCTGGCCGTGCCCGAGCCCGTCCCCATGGCAGGGTCGGGTGCTGGGTGGGCAGCCACCCCGCTGGGAGATGCTCCTGCACGGTGCCAAGTTCGGCTCCAGGCTGCCCCTCCCCAGTTTCTTTTCCCTGTTCCTCCTGTGTCTCCTGCTCCTCGGAGGAGCTGGGAGTTCATCACGGCTGGGGATTGGTATGCCTCAAGCCAAACAACTGTCTTTTTTTCCCTGCAAGTGGTATGAGATGTTTCAAAAGAAAGGTTAAAACCTTCCCTTGGGAAAGCGTTTGAAGACCTGGGCCCTACTGTGGTTAAAAATATTGCTAGTGGGGAGCCCAATGAAAGCTGTCACCTCCAATTAACATCTTCATTTCCAGGTAAAAGGAACTGAACATGCATGACCTGAAAGTCAGGACCAAAGTTAATAGGGGCTTTGTTTCCCAACCCCCCCTGTCCTTCTCCTTTGGCTCCAGGGTCCTTACTTAAAAATCAACGCTCTGTCCTTGCCAGTGTCTTCTGTTTCACAGTAATCAAATAAAATTCAGAAAACAACAGGAGTTTTCACCTCCTTAATGAACTTCTAGTGGATCTGGCTTGATGAAAGATGGGCCACGCCCTTTCTCTCGGCATGGACGGTTCCAGACTCTGCATGGCCTGGAGCAGCTCCAGCTCTCCAGGCTGAACTTCTTTATTTTTCTGTTCTCCTTGTCCCATAACCCCTCACTCCCTTGTTATCTTGAATTTCTCCCTTCTGACTCGGTCTGTGGTGCAGGCAATGGGAAACCTGGCAGCAGCAGGACTCTGACACCTCTCCTGCACATCACTTTCAAGTGACTGATTCCTGAGGCTCTTTTTATGACACGGATTTTCTTAGGGGTTGAACACCTTCTTTTGTAATGCATGAAAGCTGGGTTAAGTGTGAGCAGTGTGTGATGTAGCCTGGAAGTGAACCAAAATAGTGTTTACCCTCCTGTACCCTATTTCTGAGCTGCAGAGGCAATATTGCCCCCAGCCCTGGCATGGCAGTGGGGAGAGATGGGCCTGCCTGCACCTCTGACCTTTTGATTCCTTTCATTCCTCCCACGATTACTTCCTGAGACATGCTGTTGGATGTGGTAAGGGACATGGATGTCACAGCTTATGGGCACGCTGCTGCTGCCCTGGCACAGCCTGGTGAGGATTTTCCTCCCCGGTGATTATCTTGAGTGCTCCAACGCCTGGCTGGGCTGGGCTGAGCTGTCCTTTCCTTTATTCATTCGGTTAAGATTTTTTTCTCCTGTAAATGACTGGGAGAATAAGGGCTGCACAGCTGAATCATGAGCTTTTTCTTGTGCATTTCCCTTGGATTTAATTGCCTGAGTAGTGGCTCGGCTCCTGCCCTGAGGCCAGGATGCCGCAGAGTGGTTCCCTTTGACAGAGAACAAAAATATCTCGGGACCAAGAAACATGCTTTGAGCAGCTCAGAGAGTACATTACAGACTGGCTGCAGCAGTGAGGCCCATCACAAAAAACCCCCAAGCCACAAAGCCCTCTGATAAATGATGTTACCCGTCTGTGCAATGGGGTTAGTGTTAAATCCTGCAGCTTTACCACATCCCAAATGTCTGCAGCAGGGAGAGATGGAGCAGTGGGGCACGGGGAAGGCGAGCAGGATCTGGCCCCGTGCTGTGTGGGTCCCAGTGGATGTTGGCTTAACTGAGATGCTCCTGCTGTTCTGCAGGGGGGCTTTCCCATCCCGCCTCCTGCCATCTGCTCCCTGCTGCTGCCAGGGGGTGAGCGGGACAGTGGGAACCAGTGGGGACAAACCTGCTGGGAAATGTATCTGCTTCTGGGCAGCCAGAGGGCTCGGCTGCAGCAGCCACCAAGAGGCATGAATCAAGATGGATTTATACACCCTGGAAGCTGCTGGTGTGTAATGGCACCAGAACTAATTGCAAAAGCTCAGTGAAACTTCCAGCAACACCAGTTCCCCTCAGAGAGGCTCATAGCTGCCAGGGGCTCCTCCAGGCTGGGGCACCCTGGGATGGGCCTGGCTCAGCACAGGAGCTGTCTCATGCCAGGGCCCATTGTGCTTTTGATTGCTCCCTTTTGGTACCCCAAAAGTCTCCTCCTCTTCTGTGGCCAAGGATTTCCAGGCTTCCTGAGAAAATTGCCTTGGTGGGGAGAGCTGGCTGAGGGCCATTACCCCTGTCCCTGTTTGGCACAGGGCTCTGCAGCACAGCCACCTCAAAAGGGTGGTTACATTTTTCATTAACCACTTTTGCTTTGCTGGGGCTCAGTAACTTGGCTGGAAACTTTCATTCCTGGGTGCAAATTGCCAGAGCTGCCACTGATCAGAGGTAAAGAACAGATCTGATGGGAGCGGAATTCCCACTGCGGTCCCTGCTTGGAAAGCCAGCCAGCCTTGAAGGACACAGAGCCGAAGTGCAGGTGACGTGAGAGAGAAAGGATCCACAGCTGGCACTGTGCATGTGAGCGCCTGGAGCTGGTCAGAGAGGACAGGGCTGTTCTGGGCTGATGCTGGAGGAGCTGATGCTGCTCGGCAGTCCTGGCTGCTGTCCCCAGGCGGGGTCCTGGGCACCGCGCTCCTGCTGTGCTGGCAAAATGTAGCTCTATTTGGGAATCTACCAAAAAAGTCTAGTCCAGCTCTCAGGGTTACCATGGCAACTAGATATTTGCTCATTTGTATTTCTTGAAAATTATACTGGGCTGCTGATTGCCTCGTTTGTGAAGCTCTTTGTCAGGACACCAACAAATGGACGCCAACGAATCCCTGTTTGTCAAGGGCTGTGAGGGAGCGAGTGGTGCCGTTGTTGAGCAGATTTCTGAATGAGCACTCTGCTGGAATGTGGGTGCTTTATGGCAGCATCCCTCCCACAGACACCCAGGAACATACCCCTGGCCTAGGAAGAGGATGCTGGCTCTGCTCATCCCCTCTGACATCCATTTGTGCTTGTGCTGTTGCTTGGGTTAACACAAAATCCGAGTCACTTGTCATGGGAGACCATGCTCAGGATGGGACGGGGGAAGACTTGACAGGAAGCTGTCTTCTTGCATGGAAAAGAGTCAAATAAAATATCCTTCTCTGGCTGTTCTTGAGAATCAGCCACAGGGCAGGAAGTAAGAGGTTTGACTCGAAGGTACTTTGAGGAATTGCTGTGTCCCCTTGTGTTCAAGGGGGAAGGTGACAGCCGCACGAGTGGACGGGCCCCAGGAGCAGCTGAGATGGGATGGCTGTGATCCTGCTCACAGGGGAATAACCACCATCCCCTGCTTCCAGAGTGCACGGAGACTTTGAGGCTTGGAAAAATGCCAGCTCAGATTAAATGCTTGCTGGGTTTTGGTATTGCAAAGCTGGCGCTCATTGTGGAGCAGTGGGAAAGCACAATGCTGCAGGGCTGGCTGGAACTTTCAGAGGTTGTTGTAGAAGAGGATAGGGCAGGCTTCTCTTTTTATCCTGAAGATAAAATTAATTTGATTTGGATGCTGTTTAGATTCTATGGCCCTGGGTTCCTGAAAGTCAATTGACCCACAACCTAGCAGCTGTTTAAGAGCTCAGCATTCCTTCTCAAGTATTTGCTTAGAGGCGAAAAGCCACTTGCCATGAGCTCCTCTTTTGTCTGGTTGAGATAATTAAATTAGGAGGCAGAACATTGTGGCAGGTCTGTTGAGGGAAGTTTTGTTCAGCTTGTCCACGTGAGGGTGTAACACCTTCATGGGGTCCCACTCTGCTCAGCAGGGCTGGCACAGGTGCCCATGTGAAGCACTGCTGGACCTCATCCCCATCAAGGCCAGCTGCCTCTGTCCTCCCACCACCAGCACGGGCTGCACTCAGCAGACACTGAACATGAGGATCCCAGGCAGAGGGAGAGGAAGGAAAGAGCAGAAGTATGGCTTAAAGCAAGCAAATTTTATGTTTCATAAGTGTGGAGGGCAACTGATTATAGGAAAGGGCCGTGGCCTTTATTAATCTCCAAAGCATTATATGAAGTCATGGTCCCAAATAAATGCTGAACGCAAATGATGAATGTAATAATCCAGTATGGACAGCTGCCATGGACTTAGATGGGTTGTGAAAGTGAATATAATATGGTAATAGCAATAAGATTAACAGCTCTAATGAAATCGTAAATGCCAACTTTGCAACCTGCCCTTTTTTCTGCATTGATTCCATGGAGGGATCAGCGGGAGCTGGTGGTGGGCTGCATGTCCCTTTGCACATGATCCCTCTGATCCTCGTGTACACCTGCCCGACTGGGATTTCAGTGTTAGGGCCCCCTATCCACACAGGTGAGGCAGAGTGGCTCCTGCCCTGGCAGTAACATAATTTGGGCACCAAAAATCCTTGCTCGGATTTGACAGTTTTAGGTGTATTCTGAATCTACAGCAAATTCACCCTTCATTGCTTGTTGCCCTGGCCCCTTGGGTGCTCCCTGCTGCAGGGATGTCCCTCGCAGGATGACTGCCAGGGCAAAAGCCACCAGGCTCCCAAAGCATCCCAGTGCTGGTGGCTTTGGTCCTTTTAACCCTGGGTACCCCAAGGATGTGACTTTTGGGAAAGGATTGGTGAATTTCTGGGGAAGGACTAGAGAGTTTGTGCCTTTGGGTGGAGTCGGGTGAGGTGATGATGAAGGATGCTGCAGTTCTTGTACTCCTAGTTCTAGGAAACAGCCATATGAGACACAAAACGCCTGTCAGGGTGGGATTTTTAACCCCAAAATGCCAGTGCAGGCTCTCACTGCTCATGTTGTCTGGCAGCTGCAGCCACCACATTTTCTCTCCCGTTACTTTCTCTATTTTTCTGGTTTAAACTGGGCAAGCCCAAAAAAAGCTGCTGTTTTGTTTGGAGAGTTCAGTGCAGTGAATGACCCATTTTTCTTCTTGGATGAGTCACGGATCCTCCTTTGAAAGATCTCATTATTAATATGCCATTTGGGGAATATGTCTGAATTTTCCAGCAGTGGCAGCAGCCTTGTCTGTGCTCACCAAGGAACCCTCACAATGAATGGCATATGCCAAATGGCTTCATGCAACAGATTTAGTGTCTATGTACTTTTAAAGGATATTGCTTTCATGCTTAACACTTTTTCCATATTAGGAATGTGTTGAAATTCTTCTCATAAGCAGGAGAAGGGGATCCCTTCCCAGATGGTGTTTCTCACAAAAGGGGAGCAGAAGAGGAGAAGGGAGTTATTTTTAGATGTGCAGAATGGTCACGGAGTGGGGTTGCATCTCAGGGAGAGCAACCATCCCACCTGCATCTGGGCTGTATCCCAAAGGCCTGCTCTTTGCCTTTGGCACAGACCTCATTAAACTGTTGGCAAAATGAACCCTTGTGACAGATGCCCCCTCTAAGGGGAAATGGAGAGTCCAACAAGCAGAGAACAGTGTCAAGTTTATTTTAGGAAGAGGCCAAACGAGCCATTTGGGCTGTCTGAACCCCACCTCAGATGGAGGCAATATGCCCTTTTAAAAGTGGTATCTTTATTTATGAGCTGAGATATATTTTCCCTAATATTTGTGGAGCTCCTGCCTCCAAAACACCACCCAAAGTGGTGACTTTAAACTAGTCTAGCGGGTAGTATGGTAACTCAAGGGTACCAAATGCAAGTTGGCAGAGGGTAACATTCCTCCCATTTTCAATGTGTTGGTTTTTCCCTGAACTGCTCTTTCAAAACTTGACTTCTCTGGAGCATCTTGCGAACACTCAGTCTCCAGCAAACATAGTGAAAACACTTAATCATGGAATCATAGAATGATTTAGGTTGGAAGCGACCTTAAATATCATCTCATTCCAACCCCTCTGCCATGGGGTTGGATGCTTCCACTAGACCAGGTTGCTTTGAGCCCCATCCAGCCCCACCTTGTTCTCTCTTTCTCCCACCCTGTGCAGAATAATCAGCATCGAGGTCTCCCATGGACATTTCTTCTACAGTTGAGTCCAATTACATGATTTTGATGTTCTAAGGACATATTTGGTAAGATTTACATTAAAACCTAATTTCAGGCTGATTGTATACCGCAGGAAGTTGCGGTGCATATCGCCTCGTTAGCCTGATTAGCTGGCTGAGCTGAACGATGAGTGCTTCGTGCTCTGCTGAGAATAGCTGAGAGAAACAGAGCCCAGTAGTCAATAAGGTTTTTGGCAGCATGGAGATTTTGTGCCTATCCAAGTGCTGGGAAGGGCTCTGTGGATAGGGGCTGTTTGTGCAGCTCAGCTCTGCTGGGAGGCTGAGACATCCTCCTGTTCCATTAGTTTTGTACACTGAGCTTTGCCTTTTTTTTTTCCCTGTCCCTTGCTTATTGTATATCTGCTGAAAATAACAGACTTTTGTCGATTCTGGAGCTGTGCTCAGAGCACCCCTAATTTAGTGGACCAATGCTGATTTAGTGGATTTAGTGATGGTGCTTGCTTGGGCTCCCCAAGATGCAGTGTGTGTCGGGGACTCTGACCCATATTCTGATCTGGGTAGAGCTATGGGATGGCAGTGTTACCTCTGAGATGTGCAACAGGTTTTAAAGAAGTATCTGGGAAGGGAGGCAGGCACAGAGCCCCGAGGAGTGGGGCAGCTGGCACCTGCTTGGGAGTATACTGGAGTCTGCTGAGGATCCATCCTGGCCATGTCCCACCTCAGCCCTTCATCACTCGGGGAGCTCAAGCACCAGCTTTTTGGGGGCACCTCGTGTTGGCCGCTGGTCTCTTCTGTCCCCTCCAGCATGGTGAAGGTCTGCCTTGAGCTTGGCTATCCTAGGAAGCAAGGCAGAGGCAATCCCACATACAGCTTCATCAAAGAGAAAATTATGTCGGATTTGATTAAGAGGTGGGATAGAGAGGGAGAAGTAAATCAGCCTCTATGGCATTCATCACCCTGGGAAAGCCAGTGCTGGCAGTTTGCATCTCTGGTGCCTCCTGGCGTGCCCAGCAGAGCTGGGCAGCAGTTTTACGTTACAGGTTTGAGGGATGGAATTTTGGCCTGATAAATCAGAAATCCCAGCTGGCTGCTCTCTGTCCGGCAGTTTCTGCAGGCCCTGGAGAGCTGTGTGGGTCAGGGGCTCTGCGGGGGCTCAGCTGGCACAAGCCTGAGCCTCATTCTCAGAAAGGCTGTGGCTGCTCTAGGCTGTTGGATTACAAGCTGTCATCATGCAGACACTGCAGCACATCTCCACTGCATCCCTGGCAATCTCTGGCACCAGTGTGATTTCCTCTGCCCTCTTTTAGAATATGATTTTGAGCAATCAGTGTGTGATTCAGCAATAAGAATGCTAATTACATGGCACAACCACAGGGTTAAATTAGTTTCAGCCATCACCAAGGACTTACTGAACGTTTGTACTCCTGGACAGTTATTGTGATTTTCTTTAAATGATTTAGTCCTGAATCCAGAGTTGTTCCATTTAAACAGGATTTGCCCCAGCTTGTGTTGATGTTGCAGTAGAGCTCACAGTGGCAGTGCTGAGCTGGAGCCCAGAGTGTTGCAAATGCAGCCCTTAAAGAAGTTACTAAAATGTGTAGCAATGGTAAATCATTCCTGAATTGCTTAAAAAAAGGAACAGGAAAAAAAAAAGAGAGCAGAAGGCAGACACAATGATATATTCGTAATTCATCTATCCCTGCCTGTGACCTGCGCCAGGCTCTCATTTCTAGTGTGCTGGAATGAACCCAGAACACCACCATTAATGGCAGTGGAATTGCTCCTAGATTTATGTCTTAGTGGTTGAAACTATAGTCTGTAGTTTGGGCTAAATCACCTTTGGTGTTTCAGGAGAAGTGAGACCATCCAGGACAAGAGAAGGAGCCACACAAACACTTTTGGCAAGGTGGAATCTGATCTCTGTCAATTTACCAATGGATGCGTGGTTTTCTGTGGGTATTTCTGGCTTGCACTCCCCATTAGAAAGTCAAGCAGAAACGTGTGAGTAGTGCAGCTCACACAGGTGAGACAGTGGGAGGGGGGATGCTGGGATGTAGGAAAGCCACGGTCGCCTTCTCGGGCTTCACATGTCTCCTCCAGGCACAGAGGGATGCAGGAGCCAATCTGCAGCCACGTGCCAGCGTGGCTACCAGGCGAGCCTCTTGCCACACTCCCTGGTTTGGCACATGCTGTGTCTCCCTCTCCGCATCCCGAGTTTCTGAAAATGCATCGCCATATGTTGTATGAGCTATAGGCCGTAGGGGATGAATCACGGCTCCCACTTCTGAGCTCCTCTCCCGCCAGGATCCTGCTGTCATTGATGATATACAACTATTCAGGGTGACGATAGGATGGGCGGGCAGCGCCGTGGAGTTGTGATCAGGCTGGGAAGGTAACCCCGAAGAGCTGGGCTGGACTCAGAGCATCTGGCACAAAAAGATTGCAGAGCCAGGGTTCCTCTCCCGCTGGGGGCTCTCCAGACCTGCCAGATGGGCCCCTGGGGCGCTAGAAATGCTCAGCCCTGACTTGGACCTTAATGCACGCAGATTATCCTGGCACAGGGCAGCTCCTGGTGAGCCGCTGTGCCCTGTCAGCGATGGGCTTCCCTGTACCGAGCGGCTTCCTCTGGGTGCAGGCACACACATCACCCAGCCCATCACCCCGTCAGGGCCGGAGGGCACGACCAGGTGTGTGCAAAACGATTCCTGCCGTGTCCTCCGTGGGTGCCGCTGCTCGGCGGGGACCAGCTGGGATGGGGGGCAGAGGCTGCACCGGGGGGGGCTGCACGAAGCAGCGGCTCCGTCCGTGCCCCACGCGGCCACCGCTGCAGCCCCGCGACAGCCACTCTGGGCGTGTGCCACAGCGGCCAGGGCACAAGAATGCCCTTCCGACGTGCCTCGCCAGCGGATCCGAGTGTCTCCCGTTCGCAGGGAGCGTTTCCAGCGGCACATCCGTGAGAGCGTGCTGCCATCTCTTGGCTATGCAAATCGGGAGCACAGCCGACTCACAGCGGCTCCCGTGCAGCTCGCACTGCCGGGGAAAACGTCCCTTAGGCACCACTCTTCCGTTCTGTGTGTTTTTACCGCTATTCCCTTTACCCTGGGAAGTGACCCTGGGTGCGAGGGGAGAGCCCTCAGCACTGCCTGAGGTGTCACCATGGTGGCACCTGACAGCCCAAGCTGAGCATCCAAGAGACCACACTGTGTAGTGGGACACCAGCAGCCCTTTCTTCCAAACAACATACTCAAGTGGCTGTTTTTAGTGTTTCAACCCAACATAGATAAAGATTTTCTGTAAATTTGAAAATTATTTGTTGAAAGTAATGGAAAGTCTCAGGCCTGCCTGTTTGCGTAAGGGCCGCTATTGAATATCCAGAGCCATGTAATGAGCCCTTTCCTGGGCTTAAAAATGGAGCTTACAAGCAGCAAACAAGTGAGCATTCTATTTTATATACAGTGTTTAGTCTGTGTGTGTGGCCCAGTATTGAATGGTAACTACTACCACCAGGCACAACAGGTTTCAGAAATGAACTTCAGAAAATAGAATATCTGATCCCTCTCTGGTGAGCCCCATCCAGAGCTAAGCATGACTCAATCCATCCATCCATCCATCCCCGCAAAATCTACCAGCGTGATTTCTTTCAAAACAAACAGATTATGCTCTGACAGCTCCACGGTACCAGCAGCTGGAGAGGTTATTTGTTGAAATGACAGCCTTTCTTTTTCACTTGTGTGAGACCATATAGCTCATCTGTGGTCCTTTGAAAAGGAAAAGAGAAAATGGAAATTATTGAAAAAATATATTGTGGCTGCTGAGGCTGGATGTAGGAAATGCAACCTGACAGCTCACTTCCCACGCCAGGCTGGAGCCAAGCTGCCACCCACACTGCAGTGGCAGGTTCTGAACCCCCATGGGGTTGGTTTGTGCTGTGTGATCCCTTCTCCAGTTGGGAAGCACCCACCACTGGCACTTGGTTCAGCTGCACCGGTGGTTTGGCTGCAGCAGGGCTGAAATACCTCTTGGTGGTTCACCCTGAGTTAAACTCTCTTTTGGGGTGAATGCTTTTGGGAGAACAGCCCAGTGACAGGAGTCCTGACCAGCTATCATGAGCATGTACTCTACAAGTTGCTCCTATCCTTCCCATGTCGATAAAACCAATGTTTGAGCAGCAAGCTGGTTTCCCAAACGTAAGGCTCTCAGTAAATCACTTTTCCAATATTGAAAATTAAATTTCAATGATGCTGCACTGAAAGGAGCGGAGGGGGGGGGGGGGGGGGGGNCTGAAAGGAGCGGAGGGGGGGGGGGAGGAGGCATGCGATGGGGACCTGCTCTGAGCTTATGGCCCATCACTGAGAATAAGAATGTTAAATTGGCGCAATTCAGGCTGTTTTTCTTGCCTCTGCCCAAATCAACAGCAGTGAGTCATCATGGCAGACGGCATCAGCTGCCACGGTGCTTGCAGCGCCTCAGAGCGCAGGCTGTGAAGCCTGCTGCTTTCCTCTGCTGCTGACGGGACTGATCCCAGCCACCCTCAGCACCGAAACAATGATCACTCCGTGGAAACACGGTTTCAGAAGCCACACACCCTACATTTTATTTTCAATGCCAAAGGAAGCAGTGCCCTGCTCCTGTGCTGAGATGGGCGGCTGTGGAAGATTGGGCAGAGTCTGTCTGAGTGGACACTATGGAAGAGGAGCCGTGAGATGGGTGGCCCAGTGCTCCTGCCTGGCCCGTCCCACAGAGGCAGCCCCTGAGGGTCTGAGTGTTGTGGAACTGTTGTGACAGTGATACAAGAACCCTGCAAGAGGAAGCAAAGCAAAGGTCTGCTTTGAGCCTGCCCCACACCACCTGCACTCTGGCCACCCCCGTGCCACCACAGCGCTGCCAGAGCATCCCTGTGGATGCAAAGCCAGTGTTCCACCTCCTTACCCCTGCTCAGTGAGGATACAAGTGGAGCAGGGTGAGGCCCAGCTGAGCTATGCCAGCACTCTCTGGGCCTGTGCAGCTGAGTGCCTGTCTCATGGAGATCAGGAAATTGGGTGAGGAAAGGGGAGTCTGGCACTGTGGTGTCCTGGCCCATATGCATTCAAGATACCTCCTGGCATGTCTCCAGACCCATGACTGGAACACCCTGCGTGCACCCGCTTGCACAGAGCTGGTCAAGGCTGGTCGTACCCCTTCCTCATCTGAAGGTGGAGTCCCCATCCATGGAGATACTGTAAAAACACGTAGATGTGGCCCTTAGGGACAAGGTTCAGTGGTGGACTTGTCAGTGCTGGGTTAACAGTTGGATTAAATAGTCTTAAAGGTCTTTTCCAACTTAAATTATTCTATGATTCCGTGATGAGTGCCCAGGGCTCACCATGGCCCTGCAGGTAGGAGGGACCACCACTGCCCACCCCAAAAACTTCTGGCAGGAGGACCAGCACAGAGTTTGGCAGGACAGAGTGGGCATCCTGGGGCAGTGCCAGGGCTACAGGCACTGTACAAGCCCTCTCTTCCACGCCTGAACACACACATGGCCAGTGACTGGGGAATGCCTGGACTTATCCAGGAAAGCTGCAGGACATAGATTCCACAGAGCAGCTTTTGCTGAGAAGCCTGATATGATTTAGAAAGGAAGCAGAAAAGCCTCACTACTTGTCATTTTCCAGGCTTGATCAGCACAGCTTAGGAAAAAGTCAGTCCATGGCTGGAGCTGACCCACGGTCCTTGCAGGTACAGGTACGACCCATAACACCAGCAAAACCAGAAAATGACGAGACGTGCTGGCAGGACCTGGGAAGGCTGAGTTCCGTTTGCTACAGAGGGAAATATTTCAGTAGCTTTTCAGGGGCAGTAGAGATGCCCTTTTGCCTTGGAAGTCCTTGTCACCACAGATCCTGTGCCTCTGGCTTTGGAATGGAAATGCAGTTGAAGTAAAAGGGGTAGAGCTGAAAGCTGCTGCTTCTGCCAGCGTGGGCTGCTCCTACACACAGAGCATGGGGTGGGGAAAGCGTGAGCCTGCATAATCGTTGCTATCAACACATCAGCATGACTGACCACTCTCCGGAGGCACTCTCCCTTGAACACCAACCTCACAGATATCAATCAACCAGCAGGCAGATTAGATTAATTGGATTTCTGCATCTAAAGCTGATGCTGATGTCCACTGATTGGAAACCACTCCAGAGCACAGGCAGTTAAACAGGAAGGTGTTTCCCGTTTGTTTCTCAAAGGAGATAAGGGTACACAATGAGAGGAGGCAGAGGAGACTAAGCAGCTGAATTAATAACGAGTTTGGTATGCTTCTGGTCTGAGGGTTACAACAGCCTCAGGAATTTGCTAATTAGCTGTGTCAGATCATTATCTTGCCAGCCAGTGATTGAAAAAGCAATTCAGTTTAAGCACTTTTTTTTTTTTTT
>VZTF01001826.1:23264-45909 GCA_013397755.1 Cnemophilus loriae
TAAAAAACCAATTCAGTTTATTTTTTTTTTTTTTTTTTTTTTTTTGCTACTGGAACCACACTTCTGCATGTCCATGTGCTGATGTGATGCTGCCCAGATTGCAGGTCATGGATCCCCCGGGCTCTGTGGTACACAGGGACACAACCACCCCCAGTCCCTGGGGTGACACTGCATGCAGCCTTGCCTCTTGCTGCTGCAGGAAAGCAAAGGAGGAGAAAACATCAGGGTTTGGGGTTTTTTGGTTGGTTGTGGGTTTTGTGGTTTGGGAGGGGTTTTTTTGGTTTTATTTTTGGGGTTTGGGATTTTTTGGTGTTTGTTTGTTTGTTTGTTTGTGTTTTTTGTTGTTGTTGTGGTTTTTGGGTGGTTTTTGTTGTTGTTGTTGTTGTTGTTGTGTTTTGCATCCAACAGGCCCCCGAATTACATCTCAAGGAATGGGGCCATTTAGAAAGGAATTCAGTCTTTAACTGCTTTCAGTCATAAAGGACCACATGTTTTGGATAATATTGAATTAGTTTAAGAATACATCTTTGGTTTTTTGCAGGGGAAACTGTAATAGATTAAAACCACAACTCACAGTCTCTCTCTTCAGGTCTGCCAGGGGGATGCCCAAAGGAGGCTGTGACCCCACGGGAAGCCCAGGCTGGAGCAGGCTCCTGGCAGGACCTGTGGAGCGAGAAGGCCAGGCTGGAGCAGGGTTACTGGCAGGACTCGTGACCTCGCAGGGAACTGACACTGGAGCAAGCAGTTCCTGAAGGACTGCACCCTCTGGGGGGCTCGGGCAGTAGCAGTTCGTGAAGAGCTGCAGCCATGGCAAGGACTCACACTGGAGTTCACGGAAACGATCTCCTGTGGGAGGGACTTCATGCTGGAGCAAGGACAGAGTGTGAAGAGTCCTCCCCACGAAGAAGGAGGAGGAGGAGGAGGAGGAGGAGAGATTCCTCCACGTGCTGTGGTGCGTGGTGAGACAGGCTGTGTCCCTGCAACCCACGGGGACCCACGGTGGAAATTGTCCCCGACAGGACTACAGCAGGAAGCCCTTGCTGCAGCCAGGCTGGGAACAAGGGGAGGAATTCAGT
The DNA here is from genome assembly GCA_013397755.1 of Cnemophilus loriae. NCBI lineage: Eukaryota > Metazoa > Chordata > Aves > Passeriformes > Corvidae > Cnemophilus > Cnemophilus loriae. Next base: position 24,341 of record VZTF01001826.1, read on the forward strand.
GCCCAGCCCAAAGGGACTAGGGTGGACATCCTGCTCTGCTCTCCCCTAACATACAGCATGGGGAGTTCTCAGCTGAAGAAGCTGAAACAATTGCTTTTGAATACATTCCAGAACTAATTTAATATACGATGTCTGCTGGGACTGGGTGAGTCAGAGCGCTGTGATGGGACTCTGAATGTGCTGCAATTTATTTGTACTGAAGTTTAAATAAGATTGATGGAGCCATAAAGCCAGTATTAAAGAGGCTTCATGGTGGAGCCCAGAGGGAAAATGAAGCATAGCAACGGGCTCTTGATTCTGTAACATCCTCCCACCTCACTGTGGGGTTGTGATGGTGGTAGGTCTTCTTTGTTGGCTGGGTTTGAGCCCTCAGAGAGTTGTGGGTGGCTGTAGGCTGGTGTGGATGCCTAGGACTTGTGAGAGTCACCAGAGTGCTGCGAGAAGATTTCCCAGGAGATGAGGGGTGGCTTGTAGAGCTGTATCTAGTAGAATCATGGAATAATTAGGGTTGGAAGGGACCCCTGGAAATCATCCACTCCAATCCCCCTGTCAAGGCAGGGTCACCTGGAGCAGGTCACACAGGAATGTGTCCAGATGGGTTTTGAAGGTCTCCATAGAGGGAGACTCCACAACCTCCCCGGGCAGACTGTTCTGGTGCTCTGCCATCCTCAGTGTAAAGAAGTTCTTCCTCATGTTGAGGTGAAACTTCTTGTGTTTTAGCTTATGGCCACTGCTCCTTGTCCTGTCGCTGGGTACCACTGAAGAATCTGGCACCACCCTCTTGGTACCTGTCTTTGAGGTATTTATCTACATTAAGTTAAAGGTTAGTCTGGATTTTCTGGTTTGATACGAGATTTTGGCAGAAACCGGCCTTGAGGAAGAAGGCTTGCAGACCTGGCGAAGCCTGAGGCCAGCAGAGTGGGGATAATTTCTCAGTGGTTCCAGTGCCTTCACCCTGCAATGAACCCCACCAGCAAACCCAACCAGGCTGGAAATTGTAGACTGCCCATCTGCCACCAATGCTTTTGGAAGCAGAGCAAAAGAAATTAGATGGATGGTATAATAAAACTAGAAAGGATTATAGGCTTTGGTTTGCTTTTCAAAGATTAAGAAGCTCTTTCGAGTGTCTTCATTTATCACCTAGATATAGACCAGCACAGACAAATACATTTATGGTGCAAGATGCCTCTAAAGGTCTTTCTTTATACTTCACAGCTGTGAGGTATCAAACCCTTAGCTTTTTTTGTGATGATTCATTCAAAGTAAGCTGTAAAGAGCAGCAGCAAATACATGTGGAGCTGTGGCAGTCTGCAACCACAGCCTGGGCATCCGAGGGTCCCAGGCAGATCCACTTTCCCAGGAAGTGCACAATGTGCTTGAGGGGCAGGGATGGCCCAGGAAGGGTCACAACAAGCCTGCTGAAAAATGTTTACAGACTTCCTATTTTGGCTGAACCCTCTCTATTCGGGTTTGTAGAAAGGTTTAGCGGCAGCTGCTGCCTTGAGGTTTCCAATGCTGCATATGTGAGGCTGACACATATGGTATTTCCCACTTGGAAATCTCTTTCCAAACATGCTGAAACCTCAGCTTCAGGGCAAGAACAAGGAAGACCTGGGATGCACTAGGATTTCCAGCTGGGATATTTCTATCATTACTGGATAAAAAGTGCTGAAGCAGAAAGCTTCTGGATAATTCAGTCTGCAACTGGGTGTGTGTGAGTCACCAATATGTTGACACGTACTCATTTTAGTAAAATCTGGTGTTTGTTTCACTAGTAGTGTTGATGTACAAAAGGCATGGAAATTAACTGCTGCATGTTAAAGATCAATTAGGTTTTACTCCCACTGAAAATGACATTGGTATTTGGAAGACATGTACACCCATGTCCCCCTTACGCTCACTGGGAAATTTATGGCCCAGCTGCAGAGAGGCCATTTTCTCTGCAATAAATACCAAAATTTTGTTTCTAGCTCTGCTCTTTCTCCATTTGAGCATGTTTTTGTGTGCAGGGAGGAAGGTCCTGGAAAGAGCAAACAGGTCAGAGCCCGCTGGGAGCCACCTGCTGCTCGTCAGACCTTGCTCCCTTCTCCTGGGGCTTCTTTTGGGTGACCAAAGGAGCTGATGATCCATGTCATGCGTGCTGGCTGCAGGTGGAAACACATCACCTGCCATGAGAGCTGCACCCTAGGGTCATAACAGCAACTTAAGGGGGGGGAAGAAGAAACACCATCCCAGGTACCTCCAAGGGAAGTGACACGGGATCGCTTTGCAAGGCTAGTGCCTAGGGCTTTGCACTGCTTTCTTAGAAAAAGGCACAAGCCAGGAGAATGAGTGGTAAAGGTACTTGCCTGGGTTACCAAGAACTGAGTTAAGCTTGTCCCAGTTCCCAGGGGCATCCCTGTGTGGGTGTCACCGGACCCTGCTTATTGCTGGTGTGCTCCTTTGCTGGTTTGAAGCAGGGGGCTCTTGCTGCTGATTTTGTATTCAAGAAATTTTGGATATAACTTCCCCAGGATCTTGGGCTGCTGCTTTAAAAGAAAGTGGTATTTCAAGGAGTTAAACACATCTTTTGGATGCATTATTCAAAGTAATCCTTAAATGTGGGATAGCACCTGCCTGGACTTTCCTGTTCCTGCAGCTGGTGTTGCAAGGAGGTGAAAGAGGCTGTTGCTCAATGCCTGTGACTAACCAACCCTTCCTGCCCACAGCTCTTGACAGGAGCACACTCCCTCCATCCCACTTCAGCCCTGCTGGAACCCGGGGTGCCCAGCATGGCTCTCTGAGTGAGCAGATCTGGGCAAAATACCCCTGGGGAAAGGGACTTGGGGGGTTCTTTTCACCCTGATAATTTCCCTGATGTGGTTAAGGGGGCTGGAGAGGGGCTGCAGTCATGGAGGAAGGGTGTGCTCAAGAAATACCTTGCTGCCAAAAGAGAGGAGAGGTGGACAAAGGGGATGATTCTTGCACTGGATCAGTTCACTGGAGTGGTTTTGCACTGTGCCTCTCCAAAAAAGGTGTAGTGGCCCAATTTGGGCAGGACTGAGCTGGTGGAGAGAAGGCTCTCCCTTTGAGATGAGGGCAGTGTGCTGGGGCCAAACAGGTAAAACACAGGGCTCCTTCCTGCCATTTCTCCCTCTTGCAGACCTAGAACTCCAAACACTGGTGCATAAAGTATATGGACACCTTTTCCTGTGTTTTGGTTTATGTTCTCTGCCATCCCTGCATGAGGACAGAGGCAAACTGGGGTTGATACAGATGAGATACAAAAGTGATTTCAGCTGCTGGGAACAACAGACTGAAGAGACAGAGGGAGGTGTACGCTCTGACTCGTGTTTGTACTGTGTTTGTAGATGTCATTTGTCATTTCCAACGGTGCGCGTGATTTTGTCAGTTTAATCAAATTGCTCCTTTTAACACTAGATTTGCCCAGGGGTTTCTTTCCATTCCTTCCTCTGTTAGGTACGGATCCAACGTGGGCAGGGCGGAGCCGGGCTTTGGGCACAGGCTGGGGCTGGGCACAGGGGAGCCGTGTGCCAGGGACCGCCGGCAGCGCCGCTGCCTGCCCGCTGCCGCTCCCTGCCCCAGCGCCGCTCTCGGGGGAGGCCCGGAGGAGCTCCGGGCCAGCAAAGGCGTTCGTGGGTAGTGGCACAGAGGGCAGCAATAAGGAGCTTGACGTCGCCGGCTACGGCTGCTCGGCTGTCTCGCCTGCTGGGGACTATTTTTAGCATTATCTCAAAAGTGCCTCCTCGCCGGCTTTAGTTGCTTAGCAGCCGCCGCGCTGGCGTGGCGAGGATGGGAAGATGCCTGATCAATGCACGCGTGCGGAGATTTCCTTGCGGGTTCCTCCCAGCCGCTGCCGGCAAACCTCGCAGCTCCCAGACGTGCGGGGCGGGGGTTTCTGCCCCAGGCGCTGATGTCCCCCGGGTGCTGCAGTGACACATCCCCGGGGGGCTCTTGCATCCCCTGCCCTGCACTCGCCCCTCTGGCAAGCAGACCCTTCCCTCTGGGTTTGCTCTGTTTGGGAACAGGCATTAAAAAAGGGGCTTGGGCTCAAAACACGGCCCTGTGGAAGCCCCGAACCCACAGCCAAGGAAACGCGGTGCACTAGACCTTGGCAGGATGCTTTGTTTACTCTTTGGTGAGCCATTTTACTTTCAGATAATCTGTTTTCTCTGACATAACGTAGAATTGCATGTGTCTAAAGCTGCCTACCAGGATTGCTGGTGTCTGAGAGGGGAATTATGTTTGTTGTAAAGTCAGTGATACCCTCAGTTAGAATTAGGGCTCTCAGAAGACAAAAGGAGTTATTTTCTGGAATTCAAAACTCTGGTACTTAAACTATATCTGCTCAAATTGATCGAATCAGATTGCTGAGCTACAGATAAGTCTGTAAATACATTAAGCTGAAGAAAGATTTCTTTTATGTCTCCATGCCTTGACAGGCTCCTTTTAAAGCAAGAAAATATTGAAATGAGTTACTGCAGGTATGAATACAATGCACACACAGGGCTTTTAGGGACTGGTTTCCAAAATGGCAGGAGCCCAAGCTGATGCACAATTGTAAGCATGTCCCGTAATCTGATAAACCTGAAAAATTAGGCTGAGACTGTCTGTGCATTTTGGTGCACGTCCTATTCCTGTCTGCCCAAAACCCTCCGGGACATTCTGCATCTCCTGTTCCTGCACTTGCATCCCCTCATCATGTGTGACCAGACATGTGGGAGTGTGTCCAAGCTGGAGAGTGGTGATGCAGAGCCACGGGGCTTTGAGCACAGGCAAAGGAGGCACTGGGAAGAGGAAGACAGCAAGGGTGTGCAGGGAGGGCTGTTGGAGTGGGAAACTGTTTGATCTGGGCAGCTGAGGGAGGGACTGGAGGTCTAGAAGCTCCTTGATAACCCACTGCCTGGTTATCAGGGAGGAGTGTGTTATTGCAAGCACGGATGCTATTTCAGGAGGATGCTGCTTGTGAGACAGAAGGTCTCTGTCAGGCACCGGGGCTGGAACACTGATGGCAGGAGAGGGTTTCTGCTGTGTGTCAGACCTGCCAGGAGGAGTCCAGCAGCATCCAAACCAGAGAGCCGATTTCTGCTCGAGGGAAATGATCTCTGAATATCACAGCCTGTTTAGTCTGGAGCAGGTTATGCTGCTGTGTTTTACACCCTGGATCCCATCTGGAGCATCTTCACACCCCTCCTAGGCTGTGGGTAGGGATAAGAGGTGTGAGCACTATTGTCCAGCATGGAAGCCCTCTGTGCATACCTGTAGTCTTATGGCTTTAGCATAAAAGACAGAAACCAAGTATCAATTCAGCCTTATTTGCCAGCTTGCTCCCCAGATGATGCATTTTTAGAAAGCCATCCTGCATTCTTTCTGTAAGTGAGTTACAGGCTGCCACTGTTGGTAAATGTCAGCCAAAAATTAAGTAGGGTGTGAGAATGGGCAGTCATGCATTTCCTGCAGTTGATGGTGACACCAAGTACCTTTCCAGTAGCTTGTGTTACTACCCAGCTTGCTGGCAAACTAGCAGAGAGCTCAAACAGTCTAAGGAAAAGTACAAGCCAGTTCTACACAAGTAGTACACAAAGGTGGTTTGGTTTGGTTATGGTTGGCACCCTGGAGTAATCTTTAATCACTTTAAGATTAAATGGCAATTTCTAAGCTACTGGAAACTCAGCATTTCAGGAAAATCGTTCACTTAAAGCATACTCAAGTGACGGAGCTTTTCCCTCTCACACTATCCTCTTTAACTGATGTACAGTAAAGGATGTGGAGCCAGGTACTAAGTTGTTTTTCCAAACAACCCTGGGAAAGATGGATCTGGCAGACAGCAGCGCCAGCGACTGGAGAGTCCTGTCCAAAGCAGCGAAACGCAGGTGAGTGTTTCTGCCGTGGTCCCCAAAAGACGATGGAGAATCCAGTGCTGCAGTGACTGTGCTCCAAATCCCCTGCAGTCCCAGCCTTGTTTTCAGTGTCTGGCACACGTCCTGGCTGAATCAACCCAGTGTTCACCTGACTGTCTGCACAGGCATGCCCCGAGGTGGTGATGCAAAGGTAATTCCTTGCCTTTTTGCTCCGGTTTGTCACATTAGTGCTTGTGCCCGTATCAATTATTTTCAGACATTGTGCAACGCTAAAGCGTGCAGGTAAAGTCCCTCCCTCCACCCTTGTGAGACACTGAGGGAACAGGTTTGTGTGCTCTCCTTCAAAACAGCTAAAACCATGAACCTGTGCGTTTGCCAACCCACCCCTCGCTGGGCCTTTTGACGTGTTTAATGAAACACTTTCTACATTCAAATTCCATATGCCTCTCGCTCTGCCACCTGCCGCCAGCTGCTGCTGACCTGGGCTTTGCTGCAGCTGGGTCTAGGCCTTGGGGGCTTTTTCAGTATTGTAAAATAAATTTGAAATAAGAAATAAGGTTTACGTGGTTTAGGACAAGGCATTATCCTACTACTTGTTTGCTTAAGGGTCTTTACTTTGGCAAGCATGTCAGGAGTGGGAAAGGAAATGAGTGTCACCATTTGTCACACATTTAGTAATGCTACATATAGAAAGGCAAATGCCAAGTGTACATATGCCATTTTATAAATAAATGCTGGCAAGGAAAGGCGATTTCTACTCAATTATGTGCCCTTTTGGATGTAAATGTTATGTATGTGTGGTAATATTTGGCCATCTGCTGCTGACAGTAAGAATTGCACGGGCATGGCCGGAGGGAGCCCCTTCACACTGACTCCTGCAGAAGCTGTAGCCAGGAGGGGGGCCCGGGGGACCCCAACACCCTGAGAGGTGCTGGGATCTGCTCCACTTGGGGAGCGGGCTGACAGCCTCATCTGGCCTTCCTGATATCTAAAGAAACCTAAATCCAGGTTGGAGCTCACCATGTTGGTCTGCAATAGTATCTGTGGGTGGCAATCAGCAGCTGGCCCTGCCGGCGCATGGCAAGCTCTCCCAGGCTGCTGGGAAGGTTTGTGTCTTTCAGCGGCTGGAGGTCTTGGTAGGAATGCATTTGCCCGATGTCTGTGACCTACAGGGTCATGGGCCGTACCTGGGAACAAAACCAGGGTGAGAGAGGAAAAGGAGAGGTGTGAGGAGAAAGAAGGGGAGATGAAAAAACCCACAGTGTGGGAAAGATCTAGATTAAAAGAAGGTGGGAAAGTTGTTATTGTGCTTTACAAAAACAGTTCTGTAAGGGCATGTGATTTTGCAGCGTGCCCAAAGGAAGGCACTCAGGAGCTCTGACAATATCTGAGTATCTGATCCTCCCCCCATCAGAAGGACCTCTCAGAAGCTCATCCTTGGCACCCCGCAGCAGGTACTGAGGTGGTGTTTTGGGTGGTGAAAATAGAGGACGCGGCTTTTAAACCCACACAAACATAATGAGTCAGGGAAGGTTTCTAGAAGACAGATAAAAAAATAGCACAGCCATTTTCTTTTGATCTTTCCTAAACATGTTTTTACATCTCTTTCTGCTCAATTAACCCTGAGTTTTCTCAGCACAGCCAGAGTTCTGCCCTGCAAGCCCAACCTCAACAGAGGCAGCTGAATTGTTGATCTGTATCCACCTGTATCAACCCTGAGCCTCCAATGTGGGTTGTGAGCTGGGAGGACGTGTCCCACAATTAGAGTTAGAATTGGGTAAGAGGTGACAAATGCGTTGCAGGGTTGCTGAATCAATGGAGTTCAATAGCAGTGGGGTCCCCTGGCTGGGCAGTGCTGAGAGCCTCCAGCATGCAGAGCAGTCCTCGGGGTGTGCTTGCTGCTGCTCTGGTCTTCTTGGGGGAGAAGGGGAAATCCTCATCTGTCAAAAGTTATCACCTGAACCCCCCAGCCCCTGGTTCAGCCCTGGGATCGTTCTACTGCTGCAATGGATTTGTGTCAGGTGGGGGCTCAGCATCTGTAAAAAACATGTATTTTTTTCACTTTCAGCTGTCATCACTTTGAAAATCACTTCTATATGTGACAGGCAATGTATTGATTCACTTCTGTTCATTTGCTTTCCAACTCAGTTTTTCATTTCACATTTCTCAGTCTCTCACCAGAAAATATTCAAGTTTGTGCTCTCTCTGTGACAGGGCGCATCCTCACACTTGACAGTTTTGGATACATTTTGGACAAGAGATGTCTGCCACAAGATTTACAGCTTGGCTTTTTGTAAAGACCTAAACGATTTGCAAAATCTGGATCCAGCTGCTGTGTCAAACAAATGCAGCCCAGACTTGCAGAGCTCAAGTACAGTGCTGTCGCTGTTTTGTTGCAGCACTATATTTTTGTTTCAGTTTAGAGTGAAAAATAAACCTGAAGGAATTAGTGAGATGTCCTATAGAAGAGCAAGGTATTTGTGTTAGAGGTATGGGGACAAACTTCTTGTTACAGGGCCCTATAGGGGAGAACCTTCCTTTGACCAAAAATCTTGTGCAGTTCCTTCACTCTGCTAAGTGAAAAGCTTTGTGCTTTCTCTTACCACAGTCCTTAATTGTAAGTGAAAATCTTTCCACACATGGCTGAGATCTGTCTGTGGCCTACAACAGCAATTGTATTCCAATTTTCTCTCTTATTTGATAGTTTAATAATATCCTGAGTATCACTTAATGCTACTGTTACTCTTGCCACATCTGGTGGAATGTGAATATCCGTATGAATATCCATACCTTACAAAGCTGGAGACCGGGATATTCATGAACACTTTCTTTTATGCTGAGTTTGTTGTTGATATGTTTACGGTTCCTCTTTCAGATCTGTTTCTATTGAAGAAAAGAAACTCTCTGGGAAGCAAAGGCAGGAGAAAAGGCAGTTTCCCATAAGTGTTCCCTATGTACACCCTCTTGCCCTGCTTACCTGTAGCTCAGCTGAAGTCAACTGAGACATAGAGCCCCTGCCACTGTGTCAGGCTGGGCCATTTTCCCCTTTATGTATGGAATCCACTAACTTCAAGGAGAATATTTGACCTCTAAAGGTCCTGAGCCACTCCCAGAGCCTGGGATGGTAGAGGTGCACTCCGTGTGTTTGCCTTGGGGAATTGCTGAGCTGTATTTCCGGCTGTTATTCCCTGCTCCAGAACTGGCTGTGTTGCAGCAACAGCAAAAAAATACCCCAGGATGGTGAGCTGCAAGGCTGGACCAAAGCAGACACTTTCTTGCCACGAGACACATGGTATTACTCACACAGTGTGAGCAAGATCTATGCCTGGACTTCTGAAGACTGTCAGCTTTGCCCACACGGATAAAAGGCATTAAGGAAATCTCCCCTGGTTTTTTAGATGTGTTGTCTTTTCTGGGCCTGACCCGTGTGTGGGCCTGTGCCCTCACACCGAATGTGTTCCAAGCTCTCTTCAAGTGCTGTGGGTTTAATTGGCTTCCCAGGCAGGCACCTTGCACCACGGTCTGTCTTGTTGGCAGCCTTGGAGATATTTTGCCATTGTTCTTTTCACTTGGCACACAAGTGTCTGCACACAGTGTCCAGAGTAGCCAGGTCCAAGTCACCGATGACATCATGGTCTCTGGAAGAAAAACTTCCTCAGGGAGTAGGGCAGTGTGTGCAGCTTTAGGCTCAGTAAAATAAAAATCCACTGTTTCACGCTGAAAATGAAAAATATGCTCAGAAAGATCACAGGGAGTAATAATGCTGACTGCTAGCAGAAAATGTGCTAGGTGAGCCCAAAGTCAGTGTGGTTTATTTTATTCTGTCCCAGCAATTACATGTGTAAGATGAGCCCAGCTCTCAGCAAATTCATCCTTGTGCCTTGGTGGCCCTTTCCCTCTCACAGGGGCAAACTGTGGTCCAGAAGGACCTGCCAGGATTGAGCAGCAGCTGACCTAAAGGAAGGGAGAGCTGCTCAGCAAGCCTCCTGTCTGGGGAACCTGTCACTTCAGCACTGGAGCCTGCTGAGCCCCAGGTACCCACTGTAGTTTCCCTTTTCCTTCTTTTTCCTTCTTTACTTTTTTTAAGCTGACTGCTGGCAGCAACCTGTAAAGTCCTCTCTGCTGACATTGCTGCAGGAGAATTCACAGGCTTTTCCTGGTTTTCAGGGAACAGTGAAAACTCCAAGGCAGGGAAGAGTCAGCAAGGAGGAAGGGAGGAGGAACACGGCCAGAGCTATTCAATGGTCCTGAGAGATTTGCATCTGTCAGCTAATAAATGTAGTAGGATAACAATGGAATTAATTTTAAATCACCTAAACAATCAAAGAGCAATTACTTCATTTAATTATAAGCAACATGAGGAAAACAATAGGATTTAATTTCAATAATACCTCTACCATCTCAGCTATGATTTTAATTTAATTTAAAGTGACAGAACTTCCTGTGTTGCAATACTCAGCCTGAAAATACCATGCTTTACCTTCACCATTGAGTCAATAAACCATGGTACGGACTTTGCTTGATATTCAGCACCTGATTGAAAAAGAAAACAGGTCCCTACACTTTGTTTTAAAATTACAATCCCAAGTCTGTGCTGCAGTATCTGTTATGAGTGCCGAAGTTCACGGGACAACCTGGCTCTAAACTGAACGATGACCTGCTTGTTTGGGTATTACTTATTAAGACTATTTTTTAGATCCCCCCAAGCATTGTAGTTCCTCTACAGGGCATACAGCTATCTCAGGCTCTCCCTGAAGGGGCTGAACACGCAGCAAGATGTGAGGGGAGTCTTCCAGTAGTCCCAAGCTGGAGCAATGTATCAAAATCTGGGCAAATAGACAGAGACATGAGAGCAAAAGCAACAGCTGGATTTGTTGGCTACAGGTGAGCTGGTGAGCAGCACAGCTGGAGAAGTTTTGTCTTGCTGTTTCCTGGTCTTTTGCCTTTGTAGTTGCGGGTTTTTTGGGTTTTGGGTTTTTTGCTGATATTTTTAGCATTTTTCCAGTTTGGTAGCATTTAACTTTGTTGCTATAATAACTGCTGCAAAAATTGTCATGAGGGAATTCATTCTGTCTTTGTGAGTATGTTTGCACTGCATGAAATAAAGAAGGCCTGAGGCAAGCTATTGAAGAACAAGGAAAAGACAAAATATTGACTCAACAATTCAGTGAGCATCATCTGCCCACTGTGCTGAACAAGGCATGGGTCTTATAAGAAAAATCTCCTTGATCATGTTATTAAAAAATATCTTGAAAGGCAAAGAGACAGGAGGACTGGGGACAGCTGCATGGCCTAAAGTAAGACTGATAATTTTTGAATATTTGACTTCATAGCATATGAATATAAAAATTCATACATGATTCATATAGGTATGTAAAGGAACTGATATACCCAGACATGTATTTCTAACTCACGTAAATCAGTGTTAGTGGTTTAATTTATTCTTGTCTTGGTGCTTGTTGCTTTTATTAAAAGCAGCCCCTTCGGATGTCCTGAGTCACTTCAGAGAGAAGGACATGAGGATCCAGCTTTAGCTCCTCCAGGCAGCTCTCTCAGTCCCAAGCCTGGGTTGTTGTCAAGGAGACATATCTCTGGCATACATCTTCTCTGTGGTTTCTCCTCTTAGTATGCTTTTCCATTGCTATGGAGACTATCACAAACTCATTTAGCAACTCCCAGTGCCCCACAAGGAATGTGTATTTCATAACTCACTCCTCAGAACAAGGAGTGCTGTTCAATTTTTGGCTGCTCACCTGCATGTCCAGCCTGGCTATGCCAGGGACTGTCCGTGCTGAGCCCTCATGAGCTGACACAGCACAGCTCTAAGGGCAGGGCTACACAAAGGTGTCTTCAGTGGGGATGGTTTGGAAGCTGAGACAAGCCTTATGTGTGGGAGGTAGCCAAATGCTTGCCCTGGCTACTTGTCATGGCTCTTCAAGTCCAAACCTCTCTTATTCTCCAGGTCTTCAGTTGGCATTCTGCTGAGTTCTCAACACAGGTGAAACCAAGAAGAATGCCTAAGTCTAATAGTGCAAAGGAGAGGGAAACAGAACCACTCTGCTGGCCTCTGTTGCAGGGCAGGAGAGAGGGAACAGTTCAGCAGGGCTAGCAGTGTGCAGGGAAGCAGTGAGAGGGAGGATCTGTGGCTGGGTTTGATCAGCTCCAAGGGCTGTCAGCCTCCTGATGCTGCAGATGGGCTGCACCCCCCTCAGGGCAGCACCTGAGTCTGTGTCAGTCAAGCTGTGGCACTTTGGCTCCCAGAGAGCTGTGAGGCAGCTGCACTGGAGACAGCAGCAGCCCAGCAGTAGAAGTGGCACCATCAGCCTGGAGGAACCCAAGTGTGTGCACTCAAACCACTTTGGCCAGCACAGAAGTGTAGGCTTTACTGAGAAAACCAAGACATAAGAGAAGTTATCACTCAGGATTTACAACAGCTGCTGCACAGGAAAGCAGTCACTGCTGGGCTGAAGGGCCTGCAGCAGTGGGTTTGAGCACACCAGAGTATCTTCCTTCTGAGACACAAGGGAGAAGGATCCTTGCAAAATGGTCCAACAGGGACTTAATACCACGGGAAGATCCTTTCCAAAGTGGATGCAAGTAAGCAGGCAAAAATAAATAGGGCAACCTATAAAATAGTCAAGTCCCGTGTTCGAGGGGGGAACCATGGTTCTGTGGGTCATGCTGAGACAGCAGCTGAGGCTGCAGTTCCCAGCTCCCTGCCCTGTTTCCCCACTCCAGTGCACAATCTGACGTATTAGCATAATCCTCAATTCCAGTTTGCATTAGTATGTCAGTGTATGCCCTGCAGTACCTCAGGAGCACAAATACTGTCATTTGGCTGCTGGGGCTAGAAGGCCATGGCAGGGCTCTGAGATGGGGGCAGTAACTCCGTTACCTTCCCTGTGTAAGTCAGAGTCCATCTGTACCCAGAAATCTGTAAGCAGCCAAACGGTCTCCAAATCTCCTTAGTGCTACACAGGGCCGTAAATATTCAACAGGTACTAGGAACAGCTGAACCCAGCTAATAGAATATAAATATATAAATAAAATGAAGTAATTAATCGATTCAGTCATTTAACAAAAATGTACAAATTTACATATTTTACTAAGGCACGTGATTTCTGATGAAGTAGGGTTTGGGAAACCCAAAGGATTCACATATACCCTGTCACTTATGCAAATTACTCTATGTTCACTGATTTATAACATCAGTTGGCTGCACATGAAATTGCTTTAGAATGCTGATGTGCATCTCCCTGATGTGTATTGGGCTGTTTCTATGTGCTGCACCGTGGCTGGCTCAGCACGGCCCAGAGCTGGGCTGTGTAGGATGTGCACCCTGAAATCCCCCTCTGCGTTACAGAGCCAGCACACTGCAGCTAACACACTCACAGGTAGTGGAGAAGGAAAAGAGGAGGGAAATGCATTAGAAATCTACCCTGAGCAGTTCATTTCAGTGTGTCTCAGCAGTGATGGGCTGCTTTGTAATTTGCTTCACTGCCATTTTTAATCTTGTAAAGTTCAAAAGGTAAAGGATATATTTCACCCAAACTTCGATTTTTTGTTTTCAACTTGGACACCAGATTTGAAGGAAGTCGATTATGTTGATCCAGGTAGTATCCACAGAAATGTATGTATGTACACACCACACATGGGACTGCATTTCATAAGGGTAGCTATGCCCAAACAGCAATTCCATGTACAGCTCTGGTTCATGTGGCTACATTTCTCAGAGTTACTTTTTTGTCTCATCATGGGTTTTCTTCTGGGTGTTTAAAGGCTTGGCTTGTTCTTCAGCTGTGTGTTGGTGAAAGCTTATAGCCAGGATTTATGGATTTGCAAACATGTCATTAAGGGGTTGGTGGACTGGGTCTGCACGCTTGGAGCTAAATTCCATTTATCTGGAGAGTAGGTGTTTAACTAATGGCACATCAGACATGGAATAAATGCAGGGCAGCTTCTAGTGTCAGTGTTTTACAAAAACATCTGAATGAATGAGCTGAGAGAACAAAACATCGACTGTTTTTATATTCAGTGAACAGAAATAACAAGAAAAAGCACCATGATGAAGCACTATCTTTGTGCATTAGTGATTACTGCAAAGTTAATTTTATTCATTCTGAAGGATCGCCATATCTGTAAGACTGCGGAACAACAAGTTCAAGGAACTGAAAGAACCAAATAATTGCAAACCATATGTTGAAAACAACCTAATTAATATCTCAAATAAGAATTTAAAGGACTTACGTGAAAGAAAACAGTAAGTTTATGTAACATTTCTAGCTGAATGAAAGGCTGATCATGTGTGTTAACAGGGATGTAATGCTCTGTGTGCATTGGCTTCACGAGCTGTGGGTAAGGAGGATGGTGGTGCTACAGGGAACTGGGAAAAAGTGTAGCATAAATGTGGTCTCGGAAAACAATAAGAAAGGGAAGGAGAGAGATGTGCTCTGTTTAAGGCCTCATTCTGCTTCAGATAAAGCTCTCTTCTACAGCAGAGTTATTAGACAACATTATGTTATGTTATGCTTCAAGATGCCGACCTGATCAAGGTCTGACTATTCTAAACATAAGAAAAAATGTAATTTCTGTCTAGAAAGCTTTAAGATATACAGCAGTTTGTAGAATAACGTTTTTATGTGAGAAATCACAAGTATTGGGGACTAAGGAGTATGACAAAAAAAAAATTGAAAGAACATGTCAATAGGACTTGATGAGATCTGCTGCTTTTCTTTTGCTTATTTCTGAGTAAATCCTTGGAGTTTTCTCTGTAATCATGCAAAAATTGAATTAAAAGAACTTTATGAAGGCTGAAAAAAGCAAGACTTGAAAATCAGAGAAAAACTCAGAAATCAGGTTGACTGGCAGTAATGTGTGCCTTTCCTGCACAAAGCCATATGCTATTTTTTCACCCTGGCCTGGAGATGAGTCAAAGCTGCTTTTGAAGGAAACTGTGGTTCGTAAGGCTGTTGTTAGAGAAGCTGCAAATTGTAGTGATTTATACAGGGCACTATGGGAAGATGATTTGGTGGTTACAATGCGTGTATGTTATTTGGGAAATCAGATTCTCTTTTACATAATGCTAGACAGCTCTCCCACACCAAGCTTTTCATAGGCTCAAATGAATACTGAGTCCTTGCACTGCGTGTATCTGGCAGTAAAAGGCAATTTATCCTCCTTTGATCCAGATTGAATTGTGTCATTATTCAGACACGGACACAGCCTTTCTCACAAAAATAACATGCAATAACAACCATGCAGGTGAGATTTCAACCAGGCAGTGCTCGGGGCCTCAATTTCCCCTGTGGAGACTTTGAACCCTCCTGGGTTTGCTTTAGATAGTGCCAGTGACTGCTGTCACAGGGATGCCCATCCTCTGCAGCGCCCTGGTTGCAGAAGAACCAGAGGAACTGCTGTTGCTCCCAGTGTTTACCCCAGCTTTATCCACATGCCACAAGTCTGTCCAACTCGATTTGTTTTCTGCTGATGAGTGTTTTCCCATCCTGTTAGCATGTTATTATGCAAACATCCAGAGATATGAAAGATTTTGTCTTTTTAGCTGGTTTCTTAGGAAAGCAGAGCTTACATGGTCCCTTGGCCAGCAGATGAGTCACGGGTCCTCTAGGAATTACTTTTGGTCCCATTGCCAGCTTTGTGGTTGGACACCTCAACTTGTGAGTTTCCAAAAAATTGCCCTTCAGAAGGGCTGTGAGAAAAGCTGAGTGGCACTTGAAAAATGTGTGCAGAGCTGACAGATAATCTGGTTGTACATCACACATAAAATTAGTCCCAGGGAACACTGTCTGGGTCAAAGCACTGAACTCTCAAAGATAAGGACCTGCTGCTTAAATCTCTCTTTCTGGACTCATGGCTCCTCTCTTTTGTGCTCTGACACTGTGTTTTTTCTCATAAAGGCTGGTTATTGAGCTGTCTCACTAAGTATGACTCAAGTGACATCTCTACTGATCTCATCAAAGTCTTTTCCAGAGGCTTCAAGGAAAGATGGAGAGATAAGGACTTGGTAATGTTGAGATCTGGAACACATTAAAAAAGCAGGTAGGAAAATAAGCCTAGAAAAAGCAATTAAAATTAGAGAAGATTAAAGGATAAATACCTTGGGTGAGTTTACTCTATGTGTCACTTCTATTTGTACTGCACCTCTTAGACCAATTTTTCTTTTCATTTTCATAGCACTCCACTATCAGCATAAGCACCAAACTGAGGTAAATTAAAAAGTTCGATTCATTACACCATTCAAACAAATTTCCCTGGGCTTATTATGCCTTAAAGGCTTGATACTTTCCTGGCAGCCTCTTTCAAATTACCCTTTCAACAAACACGACATAAACTTGGGTCTGCAGAGCATGAAAATTTATATGCGAGAGCAGTTATTTTAACAGGTGGAAATTCTCAGATTCACCAGAAAGGTGAAGCATCAAGTACGCCATTAATTTTTCAAAAGGGCTTCACAGTATAATAGTCTTGTACTATTGGCATCCACGGTGAGAGATAACTGCTTCTTGCAGCAACTCTGCCTTTCTCTGCAGTGCAGTACAGCGCACGCCAGCTCTGCTCCAGCACTGTGCAGCATTTCATAATGTGCAATTGCTCGTGAGCCCCGATTCAGCTTTTCCCTCTTGCAGGATGCAGTGCTTCTCAGGCTTCTGCCCAGGCTCTCAGGAATAATGCAAGCAGCACAAATCTCCCCACAGCTGCCTGAACAGCCGACTCGTGCAGCAGCATGAACTGATCTGCAGCCGCGCTGCTTGGCTCGCAGGTAACAGAACATCTCGGGCAGCACCTGGGGCACGGCACTGTCTCACTGAGCAGAGGAGAGGGAGCTGCTGCTCGTGGAGCACCTTGCAGTCGGTGTGAGTAGCAGCACACTGGATTCTCAGCCAGCGCTGTCTAAGCATCAGACATTCAGCTGTTCCACGAAGTTTGATTTTTGGAGACATTGAAAAATTTTTGTAACTGAGTTGTTACAACGCTGTCAATTTAACAAGGTAACACACTGCAGGCAGACTATGACTTTCCTCTAAGGAGTTCTGTGTGGATTCCAAAACTCAGAAAAGGATTGCTGCAGTTCCCACTCTCCTGAAACCAGCATGAAAACTACTGCTTCGGGCTATCTCCCATTTTTACCCTGGCTGAAATTTAACAGATGTAATACGACTGCTTGTATTGACAAAAAAAAAAAAAAATTACTCTACTATTTTCCCCTGGACTTTCAGGACCTAAATATTTAAAGGCCCGAAACTGGTTTAGTTTATGTATTTGTTGGGTTGAAATTACTGCAATAACTACTTGTTTAGAAACCTGTCACTTAAATGGAAGTGCTCAGTTTGTATGTTATGTATGACTGTTGCTGGTAATATGTAAATTATGTCTGGACATTTAAGGAAGTATACCCTTAATTAACAGAAAAACATACTGTTAATAAACAGAATATGAAGAAACAGCTTATAAACACAAATAAGGACTAATGTAGCCCACGATGTAATAAATCTATGACAGGATCGTGTTTGTGACAGGAACTCAGATATTTACTCATAAACTGTACATAATGCTACTTACCTAGGAGATGTAAAATGCCTTAAAGATGTACTAATCATAAGGAAATTCAGGAGACCAAAGATGCAAGTTTTAAGAAATTTAATGTCTTGTATTTGTTGCACTGTTGTAGAGGAATACTGTTTAGGAAAAGATATCCTCTAAAAGACCTTGAGGAAATGGAGCAGATGGTCGCATGTGCTATCCCACTTAAATTCAAAATGGCTTTATAAATACCCAGAAAAAATAAAAAAATGTTTCCTTAGTCTTTTATACAAATAAAAGAAAGTAAAAGATGACTTTTGTTGATATTCAAAGTGGAATTCCAAAACAAAATATTGACTTTTTTACACTAAAATGATTTTCAACACAAAACTGGTGGTGAACTAATGGTTCAATACGCGTTGTTATTAGGGTTATTTGTACGATGGATTTCTGTGTTAATACACCTCATAGGATAAGGAAAAATTCCAGTTTGGGATGAGACAAGGCAGGCCTCAATAGGGGCTGCAGCATTTGCTGCTGATAGACGGTGTCCCTGCTGGGCAGTACGGCCTCCACAGATCCTTGTACCTGCCCACATTTTTAGTGAAGAACACAGTGGGAGTCCTGGGGCAGCTCCTGTGCACGCGTGGGGGCTGTGCCTGCGCCGCCAGTACAGCGTGTTCTGGACGCCCCGCGCTCTCCGTGCCTGCGCAGATTGGCCACGCGTCACGTGTGCTTTGAGGCTGCTATGCCCAGAAATTAGTCTGTGGGGCCATTCAACTGAAAATTTGGTTCGTTATTGATAGAGACTGGATTCTGCCATCAAAACGGTAGAATCAGCAGGTATAAGGAGTAACTCTTCTAAGAATCCTTTCTAATTTTTAAGAGGCATCCATCTGAAATACACAGACTACGGGATCTTGGCGACTGGTATTTCTCCGCTCTAGTTAAATATTGTTTTGCTCCTTGGCTTCTGTCCTGTTTCCACAAGAGGAAATAGCATCTCTTTCCCTCTCATGCTTGGTGATTGTTTTTCTCTCAATCTGTAGCTTTGTTATGGATCAGAGGGAGCCACGGGCCAGGAGTGACTTGCAATCCTCAGCACATGCTGGTTTCTCCAGACATACTGCATAGTAAGGAAATAAATTAGCGAGGGGTAAAAGACACAATATGGTGCTTACCACCCTATTTTGGCACATTAAATATATACAATCTGCACTTCATTCCAACTAAAAATAACACTCCGATTAATGCAGCTTTCTTTGATATATTAAATCGAGAAATCATTAGCATGAATTATAAAGCAGGAAAAATGTGGTTCGCAGTGTCTGTCACTCCAGAGTTGTGCGTTAGGGTGGATGTGGGCAGTTTGATGGAGTGGAGGGAGCATACACCCAGGAGTGAGACCGGGCACGTATCTCCACAAGTGTCATTGACTCCTTCTGAAATTTAAGGCAGGTCTTTTAAGTACATATATTTCTATTCTGAGAGGGTCCAGATTTAAACACTTTATTTTTTAAGCAAGACTTAAGAATGTACTGCTCCAACTGGTGTCTGTGCTGGCTACCCTGTATCCAAGTGCCAAACCTGAGGACTGAAATTTAGAAGGCAGTTTTGGAAATCCTGGCCTCAGCTTTCCTGGGCTTCTTAATTCCTAGTGTGATATCTGAATGGCCTTATCCATCTTTGGCTGATTGAAATCCGCTACTGAGAAAATGCTATAGGCATTACTCTATCTCACAAATCTTGATGAGCTTTTAAACTAGTATCTATAATACCATTCAAATTTCACAGTATAATCATCCTTGTAGAAACAAATCTAGAGTATCTTTTATTTTGGCAGCTATATAAGATTTTACAGTTTTAAGGCTGTGCACAAGAGCAGTTTAGAAAGCTGAACCTCACTGATCCATTTCACAAATGGAGACAACTGCACTCTGAACAGGGATCTGCATTAGACCACACAGACTGCAGCAAACTCACCACTAGAATACAGGATTTCTGACACAAAATTTACTCTACTGAACACTAAACATCAGTGGTTCTTAAACCCTTGGTGTATGCAGGCAGTTGTTGGTCGTAGTAGCCAGATTGCTTTCGTGCCTCCGCTTGCTAAATTAATTCTATGTTTAGTTACAAATACATTGCTACACTTACCTTGTCCCTCAAGTGATTCATGTTGTTACCACTGGGATGCTACTCAGTAATGACAAGGAAAGAATCACCTGCTGCATCACTGGGGCAGAGTATCTGCTTGACTTAATTGGGAAAGGTCAGCAAATTTGCAGCAAGTATTGTTGGTATACTTACAAAATATAATTTTGTGGCATATTGTGTAATTCTGGATGTCCATCTCAATTATTAAGGACAGAAAAAAAACCTGTCATGGCTCATGGAATTGATTGGTTTTGCAAAACTAATTCACTTAAGATACACAAATGTACATCAGCTGAAACTCAGATTGATGGGCAGAGGTCATTGCATGAAAATGGCATTTTATTGTGATGAAGCCTTGTGTTACAATTTTTTTTTTTTTTTGTCCTGAAATTGATTTCGAAATCTCCATGTCTTGCAGGCATTGCTTACTGACTGCAAGCCAATAGGACTGTGTCAGCAGGATGAGGGCTGCCCAGCAGAGTCCAAGGGAGGCGGCAGGATGCCATCTGTCTGAGTGAACACTCCAACGGAACTGTGGCATATTAGGAGGATTTCTAATATGGAAATAGGCACAGGAGAATTTCAGAAGTCTCCTCAGGTCTTGCAGTGGTCTCAAGCCTCGGATATTGGAATTAAAAAAAGATTTTGATCTACTCATGTCTCTTTACTGAATAGCTGACCAAACTCCTATGATTTTTCATAACTAAGGAATATTCTGCTGTCAGGAACTGGACTTAACAAACCAGCTAATGTAAGTTTCCAGGTCTTGCAGGAGAAATAAAAATATGCCAGAGACAGTGTACAGACCTTTTTTGGGGAAATGTGCCTAGAATATCTACCAAATGGAGGTGACTTTTTTTCCCTCCTCAGATTTGTCTGCCTTCCTGGTAACAGACAGGCTTTGCCAACAGTGGGCACCAAATGCCCTTCCAGCAACTGTGAAGATAGCTTTGGAGGATAGCATGGATAACCATGGAGATACATGGAGGCATATCTGGGCTTAGAAAGACACTATTTTGCTTTTGAAATGCATTTTAGAAGCTTCCTGTGAGGAAGATGGGGAAACCTTAGGGGTTCAGTTAGCGTTTAATGTGGGCCTGGTCAGCTTTCTGCTGATGGCTGCTGAACATCAGACTCCCTGTCACTCACGCACGGGCGACATGGGGACAAGCATGGGGACGGGAATGTGACCCATTCGGAGGGACACAGCTCCGTGCAGACCCCAGCGAGGCGCGGGGCAGCACACACCGCCCCGTGCAGAGGGAAGGCGAGAGATGGCAGCAGGGCAGAGGTCCTCCCTCCAGCTCCGCTCAGGTCCTGTCAGCCCCGGCTCCTCCCGGGGCTCAAGGGCCCCAGGCTCCCCTCTCGCCCTGGAAACTTCGGTCATGCAGCGCCGGCGGCCGAGGCTCCCCTCAGGACTCGGGGTCTGGGATCCTCTGGCTCCCGTCACAGCTGGGGACTGGGAGCCACCGCCTCCCGCCACGTCCCGGGCACCCCGGGGCTCCTCGGGGCCCGCGATACCCTTACCCTCAGGATGGGAGGACATCGTCTTGAACTGTGCCCAGGGAAGGTTTAGATTGGATATTAGTAGGAAGAAGTTCACAAGAAGGATTAGACACTGAAACGAGTTGTCCAGGGAGGTGGTGGAGTCACCGTCCCCGGAGCTGTTTAAGGAAAGACTGGACGTGGCACTCGGTGTCATGGTACAGTTGACGCGGTGATGTTCGTAGAGAGGTTGGACTCGATGATCTCAGAGGTCTTTTCCAACCTCAGTGATTCCGTGATCCCTCCACGCTGGTGGCGTTGGGATGCCCTGGCTGCCCTCCCGCACGGGCTCCCCTCGCAGCTAAGCGGCGCTCACCGACTCCCCGCAGGGCCGGGGGCTCACACCCCTCTCACCGCCCGGGGCAGTGCCGACGCCGGCCACCCACGCCCGGGGGAGGCGCGGGCGGAGAGCAGCGGGGTCCCCCCGCACGGGGATCCCGTCCCGCGGCCGCCGGAGGCGGAGCCGCC
>VZTF01001826.1:46308-111476 GCA_013397755.1 Cnemophilus loriae
CTCGGGTCCCGTATTTCCAGCCTGTTTTTCAGCTGGAGCACAGCCAGGGAGGAACTGAGGCTGCAGTAGTACTCGTAGTCTTTTGAGGGTTAACAACATACTAGATAGGTTTATTTTGTTTTGTTTTTTAGTCTGGGGAGAATAGTTGATCTGTATAAGCTCTCACCCCAGCCTACTTAAAATGTGTTGTAAGGCTTTAGGTGTGTTTACACCTGGCACTTTTTAGTAAAATTCAAAGTCTGTTCACTTTTTTTAGTTAGATATAGAGGGTGTATTTCAGGTCTTAATTATTTCTAATGTATCTCATGCCAATGTATTTGCTCTATTGCTCAGCCTTGCTGTTTTAGGAGTCAAAATTGTCGTGTAGAAATCCCAAGTAAATTTGGTGTTTCTTAGGGTTTGTTTTTTTTTTAATATGTGGTTTTGAGGCTTTTTTTAGTGTTTTTGAAAGTTCAACACAGCGTGGGATCCTACTTACAAACTCGACAACAGAGTGGCACATGCTTGGGAATATATTGATGGATAATGGTCCCAGTCTCATGCAATTTGGACTAGAAAAATTGGGTGGATGTGAAGGTAGATGCTAAGAAACACAAATGTCACTTCAGCATTTACTGTGAAAGAAGTTTGCCTTTTGCTTGAATAGCTAGCTGCACAGCCTCTAGGGCCGGTGCTAGAGGCTGTTCAATTCTTAATGGTGTGTGGGGCATGGTTATTTAAATTCTAATTTCTTCTGTAATTGAAATACTTGGTCAGATAACTTACAATTTTTTCCTCACTTAAGAACTTGTGAACCTCATTGGTGACGTTTTCTTAGAGCATCTAGATTTTTTTGGGAGAGAATTAAGAAGACTGGTCTCTAGCTCCTTACCTACTACTTTGCTTCAGATTTCTGGTCTGCAGTCTGTAATTCTGGGTCCTAACTCGTGACCTTCCCACCTGGAAGAAATTGGGTGTGTCTTTGCAGTGGATGACTTCTATAAATGTGTTCTGGTTGGATATGTGAATTTGTCATGAGTTCTAGCTTTTCATCTAAAAAGTACATCTTACAAGCGTTAGGAAGCTGATTTTATCCAATGTAGTACTGCCTACAGTAGGTGCTGTAGTGTTAGGGGTGAGAGTGTAGCTGTGGAAATGCTTTGCCTGGTGGTAAGGCTGGTTTAAGAAGTTACCTCCATATGTGGCTCTGGTGTGTTCCCTGTGCTGTAGTCTGGTGCCTCCTTAGCTCTCAACTACAGCTGGTGTAACCTGGGCTGCTAAAATAATTATCCACAAAGCCATAGCAGAACCAGAGCTCTGAGAGCACCAGACCTTGGACAAACCCCTAAGGGAGCCTCAGCATGGACAGGGCCTTGTTCTGTTTCCATCACACTGTGTGATCAAGAGCTTCTGCTAAGAAATAGCCAACACCTCTACACTGATCCTGTCACTTTTCAGAATTTAACTTTATCCTTTCCTTTAAATATTACTTTTTTTTTTTTATTGTGGTGGGGGATACCAGGAGTCAGAAGTGTTCACGAAGTCCTGAACACAGCACATTTTCATCTACATGCAGTGCTCCATTTTTTTACATCTCAGAAAGATTGGTGATGGGAAATCTGAGTCTACTCTACGAACTTAAGGATAGTGCAGAGATTAAATCAGTCTTTGTTGGTTTGGTGTTAACTAATTTTTAAAAGTGATTCACGTGCACGGTTGAAAGGAGATCTGTTATGTGAAACTGACAGTCTGTGTTTCCTTCATAATTTGAAATATGACCTTGGACAAACCCCAGAACAGAAATATGCCCGTGTATTTTTTCCTTCCCCTTTCTGCTGGCTGTTTCGTTTACCTCAGGTGATGTTGCTGGTAAATGCTTTCTTGCAGGGTGTGGAAGAAGTGAAGGAAGTGGCCCAGGTAGTGAAAGCTGTAATAATTGTAGTTGTTTCAAGTTCCTAAAGGCAAAAAAAGGAACTGCTGATACACTCATGTATCATTAGATGGGTTGTGTTTTCAAATGCACATTTTTGTGTGTGTAAAAATGACTGGATTGATTTTCATTAGTAGGTCCAGATTCCTCTCAGTTTTTAGTAATGCTGATCAGCACTGGGGCTTGTAGTGAAAACAGTGTGAAACTGGAAGTTGGAGCACAAGTTCTTTTTTAAGGAAAAATAGTTTTTAATTAAAATTAGATTTTTTTTTGTGTTTGTGTGTTAATGCAGTCATACATCAGATGCACGTGGACTGGTTTTCCAGCAGTGTGTGTATAGATAGAGCTGTCTGTGTGTTACAGAGGAAGAAGTTTCCCTGACATATAGGGGCATATTAGTTTGTGCACTGCTGTGTACCAAACTCAATTAATAGCAACACAAAAACTTTGTAGACAGATGTTGGATATATGTGACAGAGAACAGAGAAGGGTTTTTTGAGAAGGCTTGATAAGATCTTGTTCCCCCTTCTGCTAATCTTTGCAGCTGTCTAGACCTTTGCTTCTTTCTTTCTTTATTGTTTAACAGATCTCACTGCATTTTCCCTGTTACAACTTTGGGGCAAAAAAAAAAAAATCAGTTGAGTGTACAGGCCTTGTGTGTGAACAGAGTTAATTTGTTAGAGTACTAAGGGCTGATTATGTACTGAAACAAGCAGTACTGCCCTTTGGGAGGAAATGCAGGAGTGTGAGTGCAGGGTAGCAGGTTAGCAAGTGCAGGGTGCACTGTGACAGTCTCAGGTGAAAGTGTGAGAAGGAAGAGGAGATTTTAATTGACAGGATCTCTTTATCTCTCCTATCATAAATGTAGGTTAGCAGGGGAGGATGTGAAAAAGTGTAAAACAAGGTCTTTCACATCTGAGCAAATTTCCAGAAGTGTCCTATTAGGTTTTAGTACTGAAATCATGAAAATGGCGTGTGTCCTTTTCCTACAGTGTAAGTCTGTTATGAGTTACTAATTTCTGTTAGCATGGTGCTTGCCAAACTGAGTTACTGCCTGGTCCTCGTGGTTCTAGACTCGATGAGACAAGACAGTAAAATATGGTCTCCTTCAGGTAGCTCGTGGCCTAAGCAGGAGAGCATATTGGCTGGAATTTTGTAACTGAGGACAGGTACCCTGTCTTTAATTACAGACAGGTTGGGAGATATTGGCAGGCAGCAAAGAAACCCTTTAGACCAAATGGCTCAGGAAAGTGCTGTTCAGAGCAGTACTTTTCACGTGGCTGTGAAGGGCAGAGGCATGTCTTGTACAAAAAGCAAGCACTCACTGTGGAAATTGTCTGATCGTAATGCTGGATCCATGCAGTGAATGACAAACAGGCGGTAGTAGTGGGTGCTGTGTAGAAGGAAAGTTGAAACAGAGACTGTGTTCTTTCTGTGCTTGCATGTACAAGGTACCTGTAAAAAGTTTGTTAGAAATAGGCTGAAAGTTTTTAGTTTGCATAGGTGAGAGACCTGAAAGTTGTCAACATAGAGGTGTTTGAGGATGTTGCTGTGATTATCTGAGAATGGGTGTAGAGTCGTGTAGGATGAAAGTGGATAAGACTTCTCTGTGTCTTGAGGGGTAGTTGAGAGAGAGGAGAGAGCAAAGGCTACGGTAGGGAGGGAGAGAGAAAAGTAGTCAGTGATGTTGAAGGCAGCTTAAAGAATGAGATCCAGGATCAGTTGTGAGGTGCTGTTGTGAAAACGTCAATAGAAACCTTGGGAAGAGATTCAGTGGACTGCATGTGGGAGATGCTGAACAGGAATAGGTTCAGTTCTGGTCTTGCAGTCATAATTCTTGATCTCCTTTCACATCTGTGTTAAATATGCTGATAAGGTTGGGAAGGTGTGAGATCAAAGAGTTTGTTTTTTGGTAAAGTGGAGGAGCTGAGATTTGTGATGTAAAAACCTTTGTTTTTAATGTGAAGACAGAGGAGAACGAGATGTGAGAAAGATGAAAGAAGATGAAAGTGTTACAGTGGGAAGCAGAAGAAACTTGGAGTGCGGATAGTTTTCTATACAAGAACAGCCATACTAAATCAGACCAAGGATTTAGCTAGCATAATGTTCTGCACCCCAAAATGTCTATTGAAATATACCTATGGAAAAAGAAGAGGATTTGTATATGTGATACCTTTCCCTGACATTCCCTTCTAATGCCCATCGTGGAACAGAATGAAATTGGTGAGCTGCTGTCTAAGAAGGGCGTGATGCAGAATGAAGAGGTGATTTGAAATGCTACTGTGATGGCAGGTAGATGTTCAGCAGTGGAGATTGCAGAACTGCAGTAGGAAAATAGTGAATTAGTTATTTCATGGATGGAAAACATGGCTGCTTGTATGCTCTCCACACAGGAGTAGAAGCAAAAGTAGGCTTTGGGGTGGGCTCAGCCAGGCTCTGGCTTGGCGGAGTGGATCGAGTGATGAGAAGACCATGGTGAAAGGAAGCTCTGTGTGCCAGTGCAGAACAGTCAGAAACTTGGTGGGAAGCTGTTAATTTGAGTGGATACGGTGACTCTTTTAAGTTTTAAATATTTTACTGATAAAGAATTTCAGTAGTGAAGAATTTATCTCTGTTACAGCAAATATACTTGGCAAATAGAGCAAATAAGCAAGTAAAATCAACTGACTTGAACAGTAATAGAGCTCACACAGTAGAGTTGGCTCAGAGTAAATCTTTCATGTAGGTCCTGTACTTGGAAATAAAATCAAATAGAATAATTAAGTGATTTTTGTCTCAAAATAATGTCCATATGGCAGGGTTGTTCTGAAAAAGCTACTCATAGCGAACAGTATACACCAGATTGTAGCAAATTTCTTGGACAAAAATTCTTAAGGCTTCCATATAACTAAAGAAACAATATATTTTTAATTGATCTATTTTTCTTTTTTTCTAGATAAAGATTTTCTTTTTTTAACTAGTTGTTCTCAGCCATGCTCTCTTCAGTCAAACAAATTGGCAAGTCAAATCATACTGATACTTTTGATGGAATGAGATAGTAGACTTATTTTTGGAAAGTGTAAGTGTCCTTTTGTATGCCAATGGGAAAAAAAAATAAGCAGCCTTTTTGGAGAGGGAGGACACACTAGTGGCCGTTTCTACTTATTTAGGTGGGTGAACTATTTTCTTTTTCTGATGGACAAAGGCAGGTTTAAAATCACTCTGCAGAAAGCAATGCAATCTCTTCTGTTTAAATGATATTGCTAAAACAGTGTCTGCAGCCAGTTGGTGGTGATGGGTAATCTTCCACCAGAACCAGACAGAGATGAAAACTCTCATGTGAGCTCTTGAAGTACTTTGTTTAGTCTCCATCAGTGAACTTTTCAGGTAGGAGTAATACAGTGTAGTCTCTCATAAAGTGCCAAATAAGCTTTGGAAGCTGCAGTGTAAGGTAATCATAGTCATGTTCATCCTTGCAATTTCCCATTTCGACTTTGTTTAATGTAACATTTGTATTTTTACTTTTGCTTATCTGTTGCTAACATTGTACATTGAGACTCTATTAATATATGATGTTTGTTAGGTCTGTGGCAATGTCAATGTATGTAGCTGAAATTTGTTGTTACATAGGATTATGCTGAGCATTAGGTCTGTGTAACCTGCCGTCTGCTTGGTGCAATGCAATTTGAGTGGAAATATCACCATGTTAGCAGGAACAGTGCCCTCCTGAAATGCAGGCATGGGCTGAGGTAGCCAGCAGTACAGTTCTGCCCATTGCCTGGTGGAATGGCTGGAGGGAGGCGGAAAAAGTAATTATTTGTAAGACTTTGGCAAGTACCTGAACACAGAGTGCCTGCCTTTGAGTTCTCAGGAGCTGTCTTTCAAAATCATAACCACATTCCTGACATGAGAAATGGTATTTTTCAGAAATGCATTGGGAAATGCAGTGTCTCTGCCTGTGCATGCAGTGAGCGTGCACAGCAGTGCCCTGTGTACCCAGGTGTCTTGGTTCCTGGGTCAGGGAGCACAGGGGCAGGTGACAGGTACGGGGGTCACAGCCCCAGGTCTTGATGAGCCCACCTGACAGGTTCCCAGAGTGGTGTTGCAGGAGCCTATTGTACAGCTCTGGAATTCCCTTCCCACCTGAGAAGTGGTGTGTGTCACTGGGCAGCTGGAAATGCACAGGTGCATCAGGTCCTGGGCTCTGCTTCTGCTGTGAATCTCCTCGCAAGCTCCTTCCCATTCGAAATCCTCTTTCCAAGCACTATGGACCGTAGCAGTCAGTTGGGTCACAGAACATCAGCATCTTTCTAGGATGTTTTTTTTCTCTGCCTCATAAAGATAGCCAGGAGTTTCTATCCTATGTAAGCTACACATTTATTGTAGTGGGAACGATATTTTCAGTGGGCATTATTGTCTCTTAAATTGATATATAGGAGAACAATTACATATTTTTTACTAAAATTGGACTCACCTTTTAGTTGGTGATAAAGTGTGAGCGTGTTAGCTTGCAGATAGCTGTTCCAGAAGCCAGAATGAAGTGAGTGTGTGGGTTTTCCCAGGGAAACAATAGGCTCATGTATTTTACCACAATGGAAAATTTTAGAAAATGTTCAGAGGCTGTCCTGTGGGAAGTGGGGTTAGCTGAGAACACGTGTAGTCCTTCAGTTGATTGGAATGCGCAGAGCAGTGTTAAAAATTGTACATTTAATCAGCTTTTCTTCAGGCGTAGAAATTTCAGCCTTTATGGTTGACAATTGGAGATGATTCAGTTTACAGTGCTTTGCCTTAGAAAAAGCAATGCCCTTTGGGAAGGTAAACGTAAGAAGCCATCAGTACTTAAATTTGGCAGCTGAAAATTTGTCAGCCTGTTTCACTGAAAGGCTAAAGTAATTGCTGAGAGTGAACTGGGAGGTTTTAGGGCAGGGGCAAGATCTGGGGTCTCTGTATCTGTCTGGAAATTTGTATGTGATTTGGGCACGTTTAAAGTTCATACCATGTGAAGGTACAGTGCAGAACTTTCTTGGTCAGCATAGCTTAGGTGAGTGATGATGGCCCAATTGTATAGAGATTTTTATAATCCTTGTTAACTGTCATGAATAACGACTTTTACTAAGGCTTTGCCTCTAGAGTAGCATAGCCTATTTTATAAATAGTCCGAGCAAGTGCCCAAGAAAGCAGTAGAGGTGATGGCACAGTGAATACTGAATGAGGAGAAGTGTCTTACTGTGTATGTCTAAAAATGAACTTGCTTGCAGTGCAAAAGGGAGTAATACCTGCCAAGCAAACCTAATATCAACTTGCACTGTGAGAACAGGGCAAAAGCACAATTTCCTTATTGTTCCAAATTGATAATATAATGTCTTTTAACATTCTCAGGAGAGTAAAATGCGTGTCTTTAATTCCAGTTGGTTTTGCAAGTGTCAGTGCTCATGGCATTCCTCTTCCAGTTGTACTGAGGCTGGGCTGTATTGGACAGCCTTTAGGACTGCTTAAGTAACAACTGCTTATCAAAAAGTTTACCTGTGTTTTTACCTTTTGGCCTTGAGCTATATTTGACGCCCTTTTCCCTGAATTTATCTACCAGTTCTAATCACAGTGTTCTCTTGAAAAGGAAAAATGAGAGACTTTTTCTCAAGAACATGTGGTGTTTATCCTTATACAAATTGTAGTTAATTTACGGGAATGATCTGTCCTGCTTTTTTGTTAAATAATTGAAAGAGCTATCCAAAGCTTTAAGTAAAATTAGTAGATCTGTAGAGTTTGTGTGGGGAAATCTTGCTGTAAATAATTTGGATAGTCTGATTCCAAATACACTTGAGTTGAGCAAGATTCTGCTGATTCTCCCTTTGGATGGGTATTGCTTTATTTGTTTTAATGTCAACTCCCCATCATTGCTTGTAGGAGTGCATTTAAAGTGGTTGGTTGAGTTTACGTTCCGAAGTCCCATGCACACAAATTTATTAAAGTCCTGTATTTTTAAAAATTAAACCACTTAGTATGTTCAGGGAGAAGAGTTGATTTCATAATTTTAATCTTTTTCCTTAAAAGTTTATTCTGGGCTCTATCAGTTTCCTAATATGAGAGTGGTTTAAACCTAATGCAGATTTTTTTTTAACTTGCCTTTTATCTGCAGACGTTTATGCCAAAGGATCACAGCTCTTAATTTACCTTTCAGTTTTTTCACAGTAAAGCCTGTTTCCTTGCTTTGCAGTTTTTATTTTGTGAGAACTTAATATGTGATTTTTGTGCTGGTTATCAGTTATATACTTCCATCTAATAAGAGGGTTTATGTTGCTCAGTAAGGCCCATGGCATATTATGTAAATGTTCATGTGTGGGTTAGTGATGACTTTCACAAATGGTACGCACTGTATCATCCAGCTGTGGTACAGACCTAGACCTAGTTGTATTTTATGTGTCACCTCTGGGAAGTAATTTTTTCTTTGTATAGACATCCAACTGAAAAGAGACTTGAGACCATCCTAAGAAAAGGCATTGGCACACTAGAATGTATTTCCTTTGTATGTTGCTGTGATAATTAGTCAATTCCCATGCCAATGTGAATTTAAGGTCACTTTTTAAATAGCAGGCTAGACACACAACTTTTTTTTGACACAGGGAAATACATTTGGGATTGTCATTTAAATATGTTGTTTTTATAAGTGAATGTGAATCCCACTCCTGTTATATCCCTACATAAAAAAAATATTTTTCTCTTTGTAGAACTGACAGTGCATCAGCTGACCAGGACAATTTAAAATATTCTTCATCCAGAGATCGGGGCAGTTCTGCCTCCTATGGATTACAACCCTCAAATTCAGCTGTGGTGTCTCGGCAAAGACACGATGATATCAGAGTCCACACTGACATACAGAATGAAGAAAAAGGTACACAGATTGCTGTTTCATGTATGAATTGTGAGGGGACATTCAGGGCAAGGCAGTAAACTGCAGTGGTAGAGAAATTTTTGTTTTGGTTTGGTTTTTTTTTCTTCCCTCCCATAAAAAAGGCAGCGAACTGATTTGTCTGATTGCCACAGTATCACTGTTTTGGGAGATTTGTCAGGGATCAAAGAAGTGTTGTGGTTGATGTGAATACTGAGAAAAATATGCAATTGCATTAGGAGAAGAATGCAAGAGAAGACTTGATGTGTTAACAGAATAAGCACTTTTTTCCTGAAGATTAATATTCTGGATGTGTCTGGTCTTCAGGTTGCAGTTTCTTCCAGAACAGTCTCCAGTACTTCTGGTATTGGATTAAGGAAGCTACTAGTCTGATCTATTGCCTGTTGTAGCTCTACTCCACCAAACTGGAACCTTTGTTGAGTAATCAGATCGATATTTTTATCGTTAATGGCAGTTTCTACTTTCATGTACTTCAGTCTGACTTCATATAAATCATG
Source organism: Cnemophilus loriae (assembly GCA_013397755.1). NCBI lineage: Eukaryota > Metazoa > Chordata > Aves > Passeriformes > Corvidae > Cnemophilus > Cnemophilus loriae. The sequence goes on from VZTF01001826.1 coordinate 55,601, forward strand.
TGATGTGTGATTCATACACTTTTACTGGTTTTGGTTTTATTTTTAGGTTGGAAGTACTATCTCTAGAAGATAGCTAAACATTCAGAATCATGTCTTTTTTGTATTTATGAAAATGAAATCTGTATTCTGATTTTTTTCTTTAATTGCCAAATCCAGGTATCAGATTGGAGGATTTCTTACTTGCAGAGACACTTTTTGACTGTAAATCCTCAGGCAGGCCAGACGCAAAAAAAATCTCAGAGGAATAGTAGTGTGAGAGTTTTTGTTCAGGAACCTAAAAAATATTTGAACTCCCCCTACTTCTCTGCCCTGTAGCTGACTGTAAATAATTGCTGTATCTTAGAGGAAGTTACAGCTGGGTGAAAATTATTTTTTTTATAAGTAGAAGGTAGTGTTAGTAGGTGGCAGAAGCATGTTTATCTGGATAGTTTGAGAACCTTAAGATTTGTTTAACTTAAGTAGAGAAACTGCTTAGGAAGTGAGTGTGTTTGTCTGCTAAAGTGGAATGTTGTATTGTGTTAAACAGACTGGCATAGGAGGTTGTTCTTATAATTTGAAGGGTGCTAGTATTTAAAGAATGTACTGGCAGTGTAGTGAAATAGTAAGTTTTGGACAAATTCAGAAAGGTAGTTTGTGAAGTTGCTGGGAAAGTGGCATTTGAGAAGAAAAATGTGCCTGGCTGTCTCTCCAGTACTGTATCTTGCAGGGCATGTCTCTGCTAGCTCAGCACTTTGTGCTGTTTTATTCAGGTGTGACTTGAGAAGAGGTGATTAGGATATTCTGACTATAAAACAGAGTTCCAGGTATCTCTAGTTCATTTTTATTATTGGAGAAATTTGTAAGCTTACAGATGTAGAATAGTTTCTTTGTTTACTAAGATTTTTCAATTCATCTGTTGGAGTCTGCCAGCATGGAATTTTCATTTGAGATTTTCTGTCTTCCATATACCCCCTGCCTGCCTCCCTCCAGTTTCTGGTGTTGATAATAGAAATTACTTCCGAACTGCTAATATCTGGAAGTTTTTCAGGTTTGAAAACCTCCAAGGATGTGACTCTTATGTTTAGGCTCAAATGCATTAATTTCTGTTAGAAGTTACTTTCTTCATAGGACAGTGTTGGTTTGTTCTGACAAAATAATGTCAAGGTGGCATGCCTGCTAGTTTATGTTTAAAAACTGAGCTGTAAAAAATAATGTTGTAAATCTAAATGGACACAAACTACTGTAATTGTAGTTAAGTAATTACAAGTGAGACTTTGCACAGGATTTTCTGTAATAGTAGGGTAGTCCCATGAGTATAGGATTGCACAAATGTATACTGGTAGTTAACATCTGCTTTTTATCGAAAGCTTTGCCTTAAAGAAACATTCTTTACATCTGCTAAGGTGCAGGTTCACCTCAAGGCTTGAACTTACTTTTTTATCAATCCTTTAGTCTCAGTAGGCAGCCTCTTATGGGAAGCCATCTCTCCTTTTCCCTAGACTTTCTTTTATACATTGAAGCAGGTGGACTTGTGGAAATATCTTGTCTGAAAGAAACCTTGCGTATTTTTTGTTGTTCTGGGTTTAATTTTATTAGTTGATTCTTCCCTGTCTTGGATAGGGAAGGCACCTTAGAAGTCTTCCTTGGAAGTGAGCTCTAATATGTTGAGTGAGGTATTGGGCAGGCTCAGGGCACAGTTTCACTTCTCTACGGTATTGAGGGGAAGAACCTGCCTCTCAAAATGGTGTGGCAAACTGGAAAAAATTCCAGTCTCAACATTTGGGTATGTTTATTCTTGTGGATCGAGGAGTAAGATCCATTGAATTACTCAAAATGATGCTTTTATTTTCATTTTATATTGTTACCAAAAATGTATTTCAAGTGGGAGAATGTAGGATTGAGTTTAATTAAGGATGATACCAGTATTAGTGAAAATGTTGACCTTTTTATGCTTAGGGAGAGTTGTTCAATCTGTGCATAACAGATAATATTTGTCTTTTCAAAAACTTTCTCTTTTTTTGGCCATTTTACTTAGCCTGTGTGGATTTGTAGCAAAAACAGAATGGAGATTTCAAGTGCATAAAGAAGCAAGTAAGTGAATATATCTAGCCATGTGTACTAGCAGTTTGACCTTGTATTTTACAAAGGCTTTCATGTCAAAGTAATACTAAAAAAACATTAAATGCAACAAAATTGACGTTAAACTTCATGGCAATAGTGTTTTTCTCATGTACTTCAATAAAAAGACAGAGGAGATTCTAAATCTGACCTGGAAACTTACAGGGTATAACAAAACATTGATGCATGCGAAAGTGAAAAAGGAAGCTAAAGGAGGTGGTAGAGGATAGGGCTGCTAATTTGCGTAAGAATTGAATAACTCACAACTCACCACCCTGCTAAATATGGTCTGAGATCCTGTTTTAATGTCATGTTGGTTTGTCCACAGGTGGCTACAGTGTCAATGGAGGATCTGGGGAAAATACTTATGGTCGGAAGTCGTTGGGGCAAGAGCTGAGAGTTAACAATGTGACCAATCCTGATTTTACCAGTGTTCCGCATGGGAATCGTGCTTTAGCCACAAAAGACATGAGGAAATCACAGGGTAAGGCCATTGTCGATTTTCAGGAAGAGGGTATCTCTTTTGGCAGCGTTTCTTTTGTTCAGGATATGAAAAGAAGTTCACTGTGATTAGGCAGTCTATATGGATTTTATTTTTTGTAATATATGATTAGATGGTGTTGATGGAAACTTGTTTCGTCATCTTGTTTTACTGTTCCTTGTGTTGAGGCTTCCTCCATAGGTTTGGCAGATCTCTCAACTACCTGGCTTAGGTTGTCAGTCTTTCAATTTCCTTTAAATGGCTTTTGAACCCTTATTTAGGTTAACCAGATTTGGCAAAGACATCTCTAAGAAGGAGAATTTGCTTTGGAGTTGTTGCAGATTGATGTCTGAGTAAGAAGTTGTCAATTAGCGAGCCCCCAGTGTGGGAAGAGCAGCAATGGCTGGGAGCAGCTGGGCCATCCCCTGTTCCCCTGGGCTGCAGGTCAGGCAGTGATCACACCCTGCCAGCTGATCACTCAGTCGCTGTGTGTGTCCTCCTGAGCCTGCCGCTGCTCCTGCTCCCTCTTGCTCAGCTGAGGGGTAGAGGCCAGGGAGGAACTGGAAGCATCTTAAGAATGTGGGCAAGGTCTTGGGAGATGCAGCAAGAACAAATTTGGAGTTTCAAGACAGTGCGGGAATGCTGGGCTTGTGTTTTTGAGGAAGAAGGCTTCACTCTTCCTACTATTTGAGATTTGAGTCATAGTTAAAAAAAAAAAAAAAAGAGTTATTCCAAGCATTTTTGAATGAAAATAGAAAGTTTATGACTAAGCACTGTCACTTATTGCATCACTTAGTATAAGTTGTAGTTGAGCCACTGGTAAAAACTGCCTGCTTTATGCCAGGCACATTATAAACATGAGGACAGGCTGTTTCTTCTCAAGTATTAATATTTCAGAGGAGACAAGAGATAAGAATGTTCAGTGTGCTTTGCAGGTGGAAGAACTGAGGTGTAAGTGGTGACATGACTGTTTCAAAAATGGGATTTTACGAATGGGTTAAACTCAGACTTTATAGTCCCATTATGGTGTCCTGATATAGAAATTTTTTAGTCCTTTTACTGTCTTTTTGTGTCTGTGTAGAGGAAATAGAAGACTCTTTAAATAAAAAAACTTTCTGCCAGTAATAAATAATAGTATATTCACACTGTTCTCCTGGGTATGTGAGCATTTCTTTAATCCTTAAGAGGTTAGGATATATAATTTTGGATGACTGAAGTTGCTGCCTGTGACTAGTATGTTTTCTCTTCTTGAGATGTCAGATTTCAAGAGTTTCTCCTTTTGAACTTGGCTGTCTTTGATTGTTGTAGGTTTTAGCAAGTAATTTTGGTTTTTCATATCTTCTTTAAAATACAGTGGGATTATGTTGCAACAAGATTTTGGGTTTTAAATTCTTTGATGTTTTCTCGTTAGTATATTCATTAAACAATTTTTAAAATAGTCTTCTGTGAGTGAGTTAGCATGTGGCTGAGACCTTGCTGAATTTTCACAAAGTGGATGTCACAGGTTTGTTAAATGGTGCTTTGATTAGTGTAGCTTCAGTCGTGTTCTTGGTTAGTGTTTTTTGGTTCTGTTTTTTTTTTTTTTTAAGTTGTGATTCTGACTTGACAATTAGCTGACACTTGGAGTAATGCCAATGTAGATTAGCTATTAACTGAATAAAGACAAAGCTGCTTTAGTCACATCAGATGACTGATACTGAGCAGAGCAAAAAGCTGTCTGTACCTGTCTTGGATTTTCTCATTAAAGTCATGTTGACTAAGAAAACCTCATCATGTTCCATGAATCCTCTAATGAACCACCATGAAACATCTAGTGTTAAATTTATTGAAAGAAATTTTGTTTCCATTTTGCAAATGAGGGAAATTAATTAATTATTTGTATGAATTCATAGGTAATTGGTCCCTAAATCAGGTAAACTGCGTTGTGACCTTCTCTGGTATTGAGTGCTATTGGCCAAGTTTAACGAAGTGTGTTCTTGGGAAGATGTTGATTCTCCCCCATTATGATCTGCTGAAGTGAACAGCCACGTCCCTCTTCACGCTGAGGGCTTTTGTTCCTCAATAAAGGAAGAGCAGATCTATTTTCCTTTTCAAAGCAGAACCCTGCTACCTATCGGAGAGAAAATCTTGTTTCTTTGTAGTTCTTGAACTTAAATCTGGTTCTTTGCTTCAGGAAGCGGCTTTTTTTTTCCACAAAGTTGTCTCGAAATATTATTTGTTGAATTATTTTTGTCTGTTCAAGCAGAAGTCTGATTTGACCTTACCCCACACCCTTTTTTTTAGTTCCATTTATATAGAAGGGAACTGAGTCCAGGTTTTTGTGTAGTAGTAAACCAGTTCTGCTTTGTTCTGAATGAGTTCTGCACAGGTACTGGGCTGTCCACACGAAGAAATGAAATATTTTGGTGGCTAAATCAGATTTTACATTTAACTTTCTTTTTACAAAAGTTTAAAACCAATCAGGATTTATTTTTAATTTTTTTCGAATGACTATTATGTCTTATTGACTTCACAAATACACGTATTGGACAATAGAGATACTGTTGATAAATGCCGTAGGAAAAAAGAAATAATTGCTTTTTTCAGAGCGACCGTTGTCTTATTCTGACGAGTCTCGACTGTCAAATCTTCTTCGGAGGATTACTCGGGAAGACGACAGAGACCGAAGACTGGCTACTGTAAAGCAACTGAAAGAATTCATTCAGCAACCAGAAAACAAACCGGTCAGTAATTCTTCCTTTTCCATAGCATTGGGGTATTTCTTGTTTTGTAAAACTGTCTTTTTCAAATCTGATTAATGGGGTATGTCTGCAAGGATTATCTTGTATACAAGGAGTTTCATTCCACAAGAAGGAAGAGTGCATTCCTGGATTGTCTCTTGTTTCTGTAGTTCAGGAAATGTTTTACTAGGATATATTGCCTTAAACCAAACTGCTGAATGCCTGAACTGTAGGAATTAACATGGCACGTGTGTGGCTTTCTTTGACTGCCCTTAGGAATAGCCTCTGGATCCCTCAGCAAGGAAGCAGAGGGAGAAGGGAGTGAAGTGTTGTTGTCTTGTTCAAGAACTGTTTCTGTATTTTAAATTAAAAATACACAGGTATTTAGTCTTGGGAACAGCTCATCTTAGTGCTACTCGGCTTTCTAACTAAACATCTCTGTATGTGGATTCCCTTTCATGGGAAGAGAACTAAGTAAATCTTTGTTTTCATTACCTCGTTAGGATTTTTGATGATTTGTTGAAGTCTCTAATGTCCTCAAGTGCTTTTTAAGGATTAGGGGATGGGAAGGGAAGTATCCCACTGTGGGTATACATTTTTAATATTACTTATTTTGAAATGAAATATTAAAGAGCATTTTGTCTGACACATCTCTCCCACTATTTTGGAGAGCTTAAGAGTTCTGCAAGTACTGAAAAAGCAGGAAGTGATGGTTTAATTACTGACACTCATTTGCAAGCAGTGCTCTGATACTTTAGCTGTGGGATCTGTGTCTGTCCTTATTTATAAGAAAACGGTTTGTTTTCTCAATTTATGTTAATTAACCAGCGATAATTGTGCTCTTTTCCAAAGGACATGAGACTTGAATACGAGGGGTATTCTATTCTAGTCTGTGCACCTGGGTGTAAGCAGCCCTCGTTCAAGCCTAGTTAATGCTTCAGCTTTCCTCTTGTTACTACAAGGGTTTAGGAAGTAAATGCTTTCCACAGTTATGCTGTGGTATTTTTTTAGTTGCTTCCATTATTCTCCATGAGGTTTTCCCCATTTTTTAAATTTTATTTTGTAACTGCTTTTTATTTAGGTTTACTGTTATCTCAGAACATACAGAAATTGCCATTCTAATGTCTAACTCAGTGGTGATGAACTTCGTTAGTGGTCAGAATATTAAAAGTCTGTCACCGAGAAACTTTTGGTTAAGCTTCTCTGAGCTCACTAATGAGAATAAGATCAGATGTCAAGTGATATGAAGGCCAAAACTTTATAATGGATGGTATTTAACTTAGCAGTAGTTCCTGCAGTTCTTGACACTACTTAGTGTAGTTTAACTGAGTTCTTTTCGTTCTCGGGGTTGAAATTCGAGTTCAAAGTAAAGTAGTAGAAGTCAGTAGTCACTTGTCATCTAATGGTATCCTGATTTAGCTTCTAAATTATATAGATGCCTTTTCCTTTTTAGCCTCTTTTGCAGATACCAGACACATTTTTAAAATGCCCTTATGAGTTCTGAGGGGTCAAGCCTGTGGATCTCTGTTCCCCTACTCTCAAAAGCATGATGTTGCTCAAAACTTACATGAAAACTGGGTACCATCCACTGTGTTAAAGATTAATATCTTTCTGAAGAAAAGAGAACAAACCTTTTTACTAACTTGTCAAGAAAACTTCCTGTTAATACGTTACATAGTATGATTTTTCGATCAACTCACCAATGTGGCAGGGGTTTAGTGCATATTAGGAAAACAAATCTTTCTGGTTATGTTTACTGAGAAGCACTGGTTCATCAATAATGCTTCATCCCCAAAACTGTATTCTATTTCACTGAAATGCAGGGTTGCCTAAGTAGAAACTTCATTACTTCGGATTATATTATGTGTTCCATTAAATTTTCTGGTGGTACAGTTGATTCGTTAGTATTAGAGATCTGGTCTTCAGTAGGTGCTACTCATGAGCTGTATGATGAGTCTTCCATCATGATGTAATGTTATCAGCAAGAACTAAACTTGGAACAGACCTTGATAGCAGGCTGCCAGTATTTTCATGGCTACTGTAAATAAATATCAAATATAACATGTAGGATAATATTGCAGTATTGCTTAATATAGTTCATGCTAGTCTGCAGTGGCCATGGAAAGCATAATGGCATTCTCTTGGCGAGGAGAACTGGCAGTGTTGTGTTTATTGTGGGTATAAACAGGACCTATTGTGGATTATTGGGCAATTACTGTGCTTATGCCTTTTATGTGTCTTATATTACAGGTACTAGTTAAACAACTGGATAATATCCTGACTGCCATTCACGATGTGCTCAATGAAAGGTAAGCTGGAAAAATACTCTAAAGGGGAAAAATAATGACAGCATTAGGTTTGAAATAGAGAGGGGAAAGGTTGAGAGAAATAATTCACCAGTTTTGCATGGGTGTCACATTGCAGGAACAGAATGAAATGAGGGGGCAGTAAAGACTCTTAGGCGTATCAGCAATACTGTTGGGCTGTCTAGAATACACTTCCCTTGGAGAAAATGTGAAGGCACCAGTGTGGCTTTGCTGCTGTAGGTAGTGTGGAGTGTGTTTCAGGTGTGTTCAGTCAGCCAGCGTAGCTGTGCACTGCTGTGGTGGTGTAGCTTCCAAAATGAACTGAAGTGTTTTTACAAGCTGATTCATTTACATCCAATTAAGAGTGTATGTAGAGGATGCTGAGGTTTGTGTGGGCTTTTAGGTGTTTAGGTCAGTGTTATTACCCAGAATCAACTGCATATTAATAATTATTTCTATTGGATAGTGTGTTGCAAGTAGAACAGCACATTTGCATACTTTTGTTCAAATTGACTTTCTTCATGGAAATAATATTTCTTAGAATTGTATTTTAGCTTTGCCACTGCTGCCATTAAGTAGGAGAGAAGCAGCTTCATTTCTGCATATATTTTCTTTTGCTTTAGAAAATGCTTTATTTTGTTCATGCTTCTGTTCTGCTGTCATGGCTGGAGATCCCAAGTTTCTTTTTTTTCTCTCCAAAAATTGCAGTAGCAAATTGCTTCAAGAATTGAGACAGGAAGGAGCTTGCTGTCTTGGCCTTCTTTGTGCTTCTCTGAGCTACGAGGCTGAGAAGATCTTTAAATGGATTTTTAGCAAATTCAGTTCATCCACAAAAGATGAAGTTAAACTTCTTTATTTGTGTGCAACCTACAAAGCACTAGAGACTGTAGGAGAAAAGAAAGCATTTTCATCTTTAATGCAGGTAAGACTACAAGCTAAAACACGATTATTAATGATTTTCTCAGTGCAATGCTTGAATGAACTTTTTTAACTGGAATGAACAGTAAGTAATGCTATATTGACATAATAAGTAAATATCGTTACGACTGGGAGGGAACTTTCTGACTGAATAGGATTCTTCGATTCTGGTTACATTAGAAAGGAATGACAAGTCTCTGTAGGATGATACATATTTGGATGAAACTTTCTAGTATTTATGGCAGATCCAAGAAGAAGAATCTTGTTGAGACCAAAAAGAGAATTCAAATGGAATAGTACACAAAACCCAAACTTCTGATTGTTTTGTGCTAGCTCCTATTTACAATTTCTAACTTGAATTGTGGATAGATCTGAGAGAGAGCAGCATGTGTGGAGACAAGATGTGGCCCCCTCGTTCAAGTTTTAAGGTCTCTTATTTTGGGTGTAGAACAGTTATGGCCACGTCTGTGCTCCAATTTAATAGTTACTTTACAGAGCAAGAAAGCTTCAGCAGGAGAAATAGGACTCAAAACAACTCACAGTTGTTCTGTGGCTAAAGAGCTAAAGAAAAGTGTTCCCTGGCTCTGCCATATTTCAAACAAATGCCCCCTTGAAGTGATTGTTTTCATGCAGTATATGTGATGCTTTTTACGTTTTGTTCCTGCATAAAGAGTAGAGTTTTGTTGCTTGAATCCAAGTAGTTTGTTACAATGTGTTCTCTCACATGTTTTGATGAAGTGAAGTGTCTGGTGGCATTGCTTTACTTTTCAGCTTGTAATGACCAGCCTGCAGTCCATCCTAGAAAATGTCGATACACCAGAGTTACTGTGCAAGTGTGTCAAGTGCATCCTTTTGGTGTCACGATGCTACCCACACATTTTCAGCACCAATTTTAGGGTAAGCTTTCTTTGGGCTCCGTGTTTTCTTTCTAGAATAGAAATGTTGCAGCAAATTGGAGAATGACTCTGTTTTCACAATTGCTTTCCAGGACACAGTGGACATACTGGTTGGGTGGCACATAGATCACACTCAGAAACCTTCCTTGACGCAACAGGTCTCTGGTAAGTTTGGCCAGAGGAGCTCGTGGGGAGTCTGAGTCTGCTCTGGCTTGTAGATGTTGTGGGTTTACTTACACGAGTTTGGTTCTACTGACGTGGAACTTGACATAAAACCAAATCGAGTTTCTGGCTACATAGCAAGAGACTTTGTTCCTAACTTTTTAGTAGATTTGCATTTGCCGTTTAACGCTAATTCTGGAAAAATGGGATGCTTTATTCAGGGTACATTTAAACACCAGTTGTTTCGTGCAATTTTATAACAGTCTTCAAAAATTTATAGTTTTTAGTATATCCTTGGTGAAAGGATATATTTTTTTCCTAAGTACTTTTAGAAAATCTTTGTGGTAAAGATACTGTACTGGCATTTAAAGACTGGGGAAAGTTCTTCCTGTAGCTTTATCAGTTTTCCTGATAGTTATTCACAGCAAGTTTATTATGTTTCTTGTGTCATAGTCCTGGATTCTATCCTTAATGTTTAACTGCTGTGGGGCAGAACTGAACCTTAAAATGATTTTTTCAAAAGTACAGAACAGGCAGATACAATTTATTTTAAAAGCATCTAGTGTAAGTGTTTTCATGTAGATGACCTTCTCTTAGCTCAGCAACTTTTCCCTCAGCAATATGCAACTAAAATTTAATGATTGCATGTTACCCTGTATTAATTGGCTTGGTATTTTTATTCAGGATGGCTGCAGAGCTTGGAGCCCTTTTGGGTGGCTGATCTTACTTTTTCTACCACACTCTTGGGTCAGTTTTTGGAAGATATGGAAGCTTATGCTGAGGTAAACAAGACTTTATGGTATATACCGGAGTTAACTGTTACAATTTTCTTAACAAATCCGCGGCTGTGATTTTTATGGCTCTATTACATTTGTAGAAAATAAAATTACATGGCTTTCCTGGGGAAAAGAGGACCAAATTATGGAGTATACTTCAGTCATGTACAATGACCAACTGCACAAATACTCATGAACTATTTAATTAGTATCACAACCAGGCCTTCAGCTGTTGTTGGTGGAGAATATCATGTTATAATCAAACTATAAACAATTGCCCAAGCAGGAATGCCTTCATTTTTAAAGAGCTGATGTGAAGACAATTCATGGTCTTTCTTTGGTGTTTTCTTTAAATGTCCAACCTCAGAGTATTTCAGAGCTAGTAACTGTTGGAGGAAGAGAGGAAATCTTAATGCTTCAAAAGACTAATGATAAATATGTCTTTTTAAAAATAAAGCAGCAGATTATATTGTGCAGGAAATAATGCACCAGGAACTGATGGAAAACTAGATTATATTCACTTAATGTACTTCATTTTGACTTTGTAACCTTTGCTTAGTTAACAGGGCATGGAGTTTCTGATGCTGTCATTAAAGGAGCTTTGGGATTGGAGGGGGAGTGCTATCTTTTAAGGTGTATGGGCTCACGTGGATACATACTTATAGGTAGATTATACCATATTGTGTATGTTAATGTGCAGGTCCTGTAGGTAAAATGATACTTGGAGCATAACTTGTTTCACTCAAAGCAGAATCAATAATTTGGTCAGTGTCCTTCTCTGTACCCCAGGGCTTCTGCTGAGGCAGCTTTAGGATTCACAGGGCAGTAAATCACTGCTTATCAAGCTGGCTACTGCTCTGGTCAATGTGTGTATTCTTAGTCACAGAAGAGTTTTAAGATAACGTGTGCTAACATGGAGGAGGTGCTTCCAGCCAGTGTGTTTATCTCACAGTGGGGTAGACCAAGGCTACAGCTCTGCTAATGAGATCAGCACTTCTGGGAATGTTCCCAGGCACTGGTGCCAGCTGGCATGGAGTAGTCTGTTAGTGAACTCAGTCTCCAGATCAACATAGTTTGCAAGTGTGATGGGAAGGCCGGTCAAACATCTCTACTCCAGTTTGGGAATGGGAATTTTTTGTAAGAGTGGTAAAAGTGTGCAGACAACTGTTGTAACAGTGCAGCAATACAGATGAGCATGTTCCAGAGACCAGGAACTTCATAAGCCTCTGGTTTCATTTATAAGATATAGTCTGAGTAGTTTGTTTCAGTGGCTAAACTCATTACTACTCCGTGACTTCTCACTGTCGTTGTGTGCCTATATCCCACCTTTGTATGTGTGTGTAGCTAAGAGATACTGAATAAATATGTCTGTAATTGGATTGTACAGTTTAATGTCTGGAAAAGAGATGAAGTATTTTCAACCTCATGTTTTGATCTTTTACCCGTGTGTAAGTTACTGATGTGTGCTGATACATAAACCTTGTGTGCTGCAGGACCTCAGCCACGTGGCTTCTGGGGAATCGGTAGATGAGGACATTCCTCCTCCCTCGGTGTCACTGCCCAAACTGGCTGCACTTCTTCGGGTGTTCAGTACTGTGGTGAGGAGCATTGGGGAGCGCTTCAGCCCCATCAGAGGACCACCAATTACAGAAGCTTATGTAACTGATGTAAGAACTCCATTGTCTTTGGTTTTCTTTGTTGCTCACCTGATTTGTCACCATATAGCAACACCATTCACTGAGTTTATTTATGTTTTATGAATGTTACATGAATATGTATATTCTCAGCTTTGAGTAAATCTATTTTTTCAAAGAAACATGCTACAGTAATTTTATTTAAGTATACGTCGTGATAGTGGCATATGGGAATCATATCAGAAACTAACTTTTTTAGGCATTTTAACTTCCTGTGGCTGGATTTGCTTGTTGTCTTTGAAACCATATTGTTGTTTATTCAGATAACTATGCTGCTATAGAAACTTGAATTCTAGTTATGAGTTTGATTTCATAAAATGTGATGTTTTTTGTTCCTGTTGAAGTTGTATCTATTAAATCTGATAGCAAACTCATCTAGCTCTATAGTATGGGATGGTGTAAGCTCAGAATAAATATTATATAATATGCTAAGTAGCTGCTATAGTTCTCTAATGGGTGAGGAGATAAGATAAAAATACCTGCAGCCAAAGTCTTGTGGTTGCTGGATGACCTGCACAACTGGAATTTATGCCCCTGCAGAATTTTGTGAGGGACACAACTTCTTGGATAAATAAGTGTATGGATTTCTCAGTTGAAGACAAGACAGTTACATAACTTCTGCCTTAATCTGCAGAGGATTCTTGTGACGAAAGCTCAAGAAAACTCGTCTGTCTTTTGCAAGAGGAGTTCTGCTGACGTTGGAACTGAACAGAATTGTGAATAATGAACTTAGGTTTTGTAGATCTCTAACTGAATTGGAAACTAAGACGTTGAAAGGTTTTTTCTTACGCTTCTGAAGTGTAATGCCAAGATGAGGTTATTCAGAATAGAACTGATCAAGCTGCAGAGTAGGTGATGGGACAGGATATCAAATGGATGTGAATACAATTAAACAGCATCTCTTTTTAAAGGAGTTTAACTCAGTTGTGTTTCTAATTTTGCAGGTTCTGTACAGAGTAATGAGATGTGTGACTGCAGCAAACCAGGTGTTCTTTTCTGAAGCTGTGCTTACAGCTGCCAATGAGTGTGTTGGGGTTTTACTTGGCAGCCTGGATCCCAGTATGACCATACACTGTGACATGGTCATCACCTATGGATTAGATCAAATGGAAAATTGTCAGACCTGTGGCACTGACTACGTCATTTCAGTCCTGAATCTGTTGACGCTGGTTTGTACATGTTTTTATTATTGCGGGGGACTAGAAAAGCAGTATTTTGATTAATCTTTAATAATTGGCAAAAATTCAGGTGAAGATACTTATTTTGGTTTTTATCTCCAGATTGTTGAACAAATAAATACAAAACTACCGTCATCATTTGTAGAGAAATTATTTATACCAGAGTCTAAACTACTTGTTCTTCGTTATCATAAGGAGAAAGAGGTAAGACTAAGTAACTTCTACAGATGTATTCCAACAGCCTTCATGCACTTCCTAGAATATATTAAGCTGTAAAACGTAGCTCATCTTAAATATGTTTTTTAGTCTAACGGAATATCTGAAACTTCTGAAAAGGCGGATATAGCTGCTACTTGGTTTTAGCATTTAGATTTGATAAGAAGTTTTGGTAAGTTTGCCATTATTCCGGATAGAGAAGTCCTTAATTCATCTGGCTTTGTTTCTCAGCTTGTTAGGTGGATAATCAAGAAAATAATTTGTAGATTCTGTAAGTAAGAGGTACAGAAAGCTGAAGATAGGTATGTGTATCAGGCTAAGCTAATCATAGATAAAGAAGAGTAATTTTAAATTCTCTGTTGCTGGTTAGTAGATTTTATGATTTGTTCTGATCAGTTATTGCTGTAATTATGTTCCCAAGGTTGTTGCAGCAGCCCTTGCTGTATACCAAGCTGTATTGAGCCTGAAGAACATTCCTGTTCTGGAGACTGCTTACAGGTTGATTCTAGGAGAAATGACCTGTGCTTTAAATAGTCTTCTCCATAGTTTACATCTTCCCGAGGCGTGTTCTGAAATCCAGCATGACTCTTTCAAGAAGCTTATATCCAATGTGGATAATGCCAAGTTTGTTGTTATATTTGACCTCAGTGCTCTAAGTACTATTGGAAATGCTAAAAACTCATTAATTGGGGTGAGTAAAAACACTACAGTTTGTGCAATAAGTGTAAAAAATACTTTATTACTTAAAATTAATGTACTTCACCAGTAGGGCACATATATGTAACTAAAATGATCATAATTGTCTCTGAACTTCCTAAGTTGTAGAAAAACTTCCAGTATTAAAACTTAGGGAATCAGTGGGTGAATTGTGTCTCTAGTTGGTGCATAATGAAAAGCAGTTTCCTAGGGAAGAACATCTTATCAGGGTTATTAATGGTTTAATGCTGAGATCATCATAGTAATTGCTTTTGAAAATCAAGACAAATAAAAGCAGCTGTTGTGTGTCCTTTGGTAGTATATCAGCCATATGAAAACGCTTTCCAGATCTTTCCATACAAAAACATGAACTGCTTTTAACAGACTTTTAAAAAAGGGGAAAGAAAATGGTTACAGTCAGAAAATAAGAGAGTTAAATTATTTCCTGTGGGGAAAAAGCAGAACACTTTAATGGTATGAAAATTACAGTTGAAAGTAGATCCTACTTTTAATGTTTCTGTGCTTGTGTTGCAATTGTTTTATAGATGTGGGCCCTTTCTCCGACTGTGTTTGCACTGCTGAGTAAAAACCTGATGATTGTTCATGGTGACATAGCAGTTCACTTCCCTGCTGTCCAGTATGCAGTGCTCTACACATTGTACTCACACTGCTCCAGGTATGAGGTTTAATAATTCACCAGTATCTTAAGAGCACTAGGATGGACTGATCTGAATAGAATATATTGTTGAAGGGATGAAATTAAATAGGCTGTTACAATCAAGCTTTTGCCCAAACTTCCCTGATCAGTTTTTACTTTCATTAATTGCAGGGAAGCTGTATCTCAGCCAGGACAGCATATCCTGGCTTAAAGTTGGCCTTTTATTCAAAGGCAGATTAGAAATCTTGTGTTTGAATAGAGATAACTGAGGGAGAACTCTACTGAAAGTACTGAGGAAAGATTATTTATTATTTTGCTTACTCAGAGATCTAAGAGAGGTAATGAGGAGTAAACAACAGATGTAAATACATTTCAGACCGTATTAATACAAACTGTTGTCAAAGTAAGGGAATATACCAGTTTAACTGTTACTCTTTACACTCTTAGTTGTGGTGAGTTTTCACTAAGCATTGGATAGCAGACATTGTTGAGAACAGGTTATTTGCCTGCATGGACTGATGGCAAATTGTAGCTTTGTTCTTTTAAGGCTGGGGATCAAAATATTTGGATTTTGACATAGTGGGGTTTGTGTGTGTGTGTGTGTTTTCATTTAACTTTTGCTGCTGATTGTTGTTGTTTTCTCTCCTCCTGTAAACTTAATCCTCCTGTAAACTTAAGGGAAGCATCTCTAATCTAGGGAAGTATCTCTAATCTTGGCGTAGTTTTACTGTTTGTTTTTCCTTGCCTTTTCAGACATGACCATTTCATATCCAGTAGCCTCAGTTCTTCCTCTCCCTCTCTGTTTGATGGAGCAGTTATAAGTACTGTAACCACAGCAACAAAAAAACATTTCTCAATCATATTGAACCTCTTGGGGCTACTGCTTAAGAAGGATAACCTTACTCAAGATACCAGGTAAGGAAAATTTTCATAGAAATTGGGAATTTTTTTTGTCCAGTAGAATACATTAATTCAGAAACCAGGGTAATTTCAATTTGTAAAACTTGGAGTAAATCTAACCAGTCAAATATTTGGGGTTGTTTAAACATTATTAATGAAATTGTGGAAAAAAGTAGCTGCTCGTTTTTATACATGAGAACTAGAAAAGTTTAAACTATCCTAAGATCTATCCAGTAGGAGCAGAGCTGTCAAACTTTACTGAAAGAAAGGGTTTGCTTACTGAAGGTACCATTTTGCAATAGTTGCCATCCTGTGTTACCAGAATGCTGTGAAAGCTGGGGACATTTTTAAAGTTAAGGAATACTTTGTTTAAAAAGTATGAGCTATGGTATGATACTGATGTGCAACATGAAGTAGTTTAAGTTCTATTAGAAAGTACCTTTCTGTAACTGTGTAGAGTGACTAATACTCTTGGGTTTTGAAGGAAACTGCTTACAACGTGGGCTTTGGAAGTGGCTCTTCTGATGAAGAAATCAGAAACATATGCACCATTATTTTCTCTCCCATCTTTTCATAAGTTTTGCAAAGGACTTTTAGCGAACAGTAAGATATTGCATATTTTTACTTAACTGTCTTTTACATTTCAAAATTAAGTACATAAATAGCCTTGTCCCAGTGATAGTAGCAACTGTACTTGTTTCGTTTTCCTTAAGGATGCTGCAAGGTTGTATTGTGCAAGAACTTACACTCTTTCTATTATTTTTTTTTAAAGTGGATCCCTGCCTGTTACTTAAGCAATTAATTTTCTTAAAATAAAATGCAGGCTTAAGAGATTTGACACATCACTGACATTTTTGATAGATCAGTTTCCCAGTCTCTAATCACTATTTATCAAAAACACTGAACAGTTCTGTGATGTATTCAATTCCAAAATCTTTAAATAATATGGGAACAAATGCAGAGTAGTGCAGAAGTTAACTTATTCCAGCAAGAGTAACTTTTTTTTTCTCCTTTCAACTCCTTGATTCAGCACTTCTGGAAGATGTGAACATTTGTCTTCAAGCATGTAGTAGCCTCCATGCCCTGTCTTCCTCCCTTCCAGATGACCTTTTACAGAGGTACTTGCACAGAGTGCTGTATGTTATTTGAATTATGCTGATAATGGAGATGTTGACACCTGTTTCCTTTTTGGTGTTGCAGGTGTGTTGACGTGTGTCGTGTTCAGCTAGTCCATAGCGGTGCTCGTGTGAGACAAGCTTTTGGAAAACTTCTGAAGTCAATTCCTTTAGATGTTGTGTTGAGGTGAGTTGCTCAGACCAACTTCAGTGTAAATAATGATTTCGTTTCTTCAGTGACAAATAATGCCAGTGGACTGTTATCATACTGTCTTAGTTCAAAATCAAAAAGCATGAGCTTACAATGGTAGTTCTGGGTTGATGGTTGGGCTTGATGATCTTAAAGGTCTCATCCAACCCTGGTGATTCTATGATTCTAAGTGTCTTGCTATCTCTCCTACGCTTTTACAGCTCTAAGAACAGTATGTAGTACACAAAGTAATTAACAGATTTGATAAGCTGTGCGTCACTTCTTGAAGCAAATACGGAATACCTGTAAGGTCCATGTTATCCAGAGCTCCAGCAATATTATGTCCTGTAATTTGTCTTGAAGATCTGAGCTTTGAAAGCACTTGGTATTAATACCAAAGCATATAATTAGCTGTAGTCATTACATCTATATATATATATATAGTGTATGTGTATAACTCTTTTACACAACTTCTTCTGATTTATTCAAGTACATTATAGCATGGGTTGTTTTCCCTCTCTCTCTTCCTGCAGTAACCGTACCCACACCGAAATACAAGAAATTTCTTTGGCTATAAGAAGTCACATGAGCAAAGCTCCAAGTAATACATTCCACCCACAGGATTTCTCTGATGTCATTAGTTTTATTTTGTATGGAAACCTCCACCGAACTGGGTAAGAAGTTCTTGTAGAACTGAAATCTGTGAATGTCGAATATATAGTAAACAAGTCCGTTATATTTAGTTTAAAGTTTGTAATTATCGTTACAAACTACATTGCTTTACTTCCAATTTTTTTTATACTTTTAATTATTTATAAGCATGTTACCTACACACCTTGTGGCATATTTTCCTGTGTACATTGCTGCTTGGAAATTAATTTCGTGAGAGATTTGTTTGTGAGCAATAGGGAGATGACGTGTGTACAGTATAAACTTGTTACCACGTGAGCTTGTGTTAATGCAGGGATGTTTTCTTTCAGGAAGGATAATTGGTTAGAAAGGTTATTCTATAGCTGTCAAAGACTCGATAAGAGAGATCAGCCGACCATCCCTCGGAACCTGTTGAAGACTGATGCTGTGCTGTGGCAATGGGCTGTCTGGGAAGCAGCTCAGTTCACTGTTCTCTCAAAGCTGCGAACTCCTCTGGGGAGAGCCCAAGATACATTTCAAACAATTGAAGGTAAAGTAAAAAATACACTTCATGGTAATAAGATTTTTTGATAAGGTTGTGAGGCCAAGGTGTTCGTGTCTAAGGCAAGAGGCACAATGGCTTTGTTTTTCAGTGCTTATAGACTTCAAAGATGTTGCATAATTACTGTTAATTTGTGATAGATTTGGAGAGATAGCATTGCTGTCCCTTGGCACATTTAAATACAATACCATCTGGTAACTCTTTTTTCCCCCATGTTTTGGTAAAATGTGTAGGTATTATTAGGAGCCTTGCAGCCCACACGTTAAACCCTGATCAAGATGTCAGCCAGTGGACTACTGCAGACAATGATGAAGGACACAGTAGCAACCAGCTCAGGCTTGTTCTCCTTCTGCAGTATTTGGAGAACTTGGAAAAATTGATGTACAATGCTTATGAAGGGTGTGCCAATGCCCTTACCTCTCCACCCAAGGTTTGTCTGTCTTACAGTGCTGATATTTCTTGGAACAGTCTGTTGAATGAACAGTGTTTTCAGGATTGTTCAGTTCTTAGCCATGGAATTTCAGAAAAGCTTCTCGAACCAAGTTTGAGACTCTTACTCTGGCTTTGACTTTGGCCTATTCCTACAGAACATGTTAAACCAGGCTTTGTTTCTGGAGTACCAGCTTGTATAGCGGTACAAATCCAGCAAGCCTGTAGTACCTCTGATTTGTAGCAGTCACTTGTTTGTAGACTGTCAGCAGTCCTGTTATGAAGTAACACATTTATTTAAAGCTTTAAATTGCTTTTTGAGGAATGTAGTAAGTATTTATAAGCAACATACCCTTTTGTGTAGTTTTAAGTGCAAAGCATTCTTCAGTGTTGAAGTAAGCTGTTTAATTACCAGACTCTGATGTGACAGTAACACATAATTTATAGTCAGCTCATATTAAGGCTTCTGGCTTGCCAGTGTGCCTGGCCAGTTGCATGCTACGTGTGATTTCAGACCATTGACATTAATAAAATTTTACCAGTTCCTTCATCTCTCAATTGAAAATTGGATAAAAGAAACTTTCCCGCCTTTGATATAAATCTTAAGTACTTAACTATTTTGGTTTGTACAGAAGAATGTTGTTGTGAAACTTCTTTTCTGTGTCTGAAGGTTATCAGGACGTTCTTCTATACCAATCGTCAGACATGCCAGGATTGGCTGACACGGATTAGACTTTCCATCATGAGAGTTGGATTGCTGGCTGGCCAGCCTGCTGTGACAGTCAGGCATGGATTTGATTTACTCACAGAAATGAAAACTAATAATAGTATCTCTCAGGTACTCACTTTTCAAACTCTGTAGACTATTGCAGAAATATTGACCATGATATTCTGAAAGAACTAAGCTAAGGCAATCAGTAGTTATTAAACCAAGTGATATGTAAAGGAATGAGTTATTTAAAGCCACATTTTTAATTTGTATGTTTTTATTGTGGTTGTGATGCTGTGGATTGGAGGTTAGGATGTACTGTAGACATGTGGGTAAATATTACACAGGAATGAATGCTATAGTTCATTCACAGTTTTAACTGAGCAATTTCTAATTTAGTGGAAACCATGTGAAACTGGTGTTGCATTAGTATGAGGCCATCCCAAGCTTGTAGCATGATGTCTTTGCACACCTGTGGGTATGAGGAGAAGTAGGGTTGTGTCATGGGGGTACCCTTTCTCTAACTAGCAGATAAATGCAGGGGTGGGATGGGTGGATAAAGTAGTTAAAGCCTTCTTGGAAAGGTTGAATGGTTTCTTCAGTACATGACTCTATTTGCTTAAATGTTTTACCAAAGGAGGTTTGATAGATACTTGTTACTTCATGCTCCTTTATGAATTCTCGTATAGGTACAAAACCACCACATAGTGACTGCTAACCATTGATGTTCAGGCTGTGGATTCACAGCACAAACTCTTCCCTTGGCTCCCCTGCTTTTCCAAAAGTAGTGCAGTGCATGGATATGAGGAGCACTTGTAGATGCATATAATGAAATACTGCTTCACCATTTCTGAGTATTTACCCACAGAGATGTGGCTCTCTTGCATTAGATGAGTTTTGTTAAATAATGCTTTTGGTTTGGATTTAGGGAAATGAATTGGAAGTGACAATTATGATGCTGGTGGAAGCATTATGTGAGCTTCACTGTCCTGAAGCTATTCAGGGTATTGCTGTCTGGTCTTCTGCTGTAGTTGGGAAGAGTCTCTCCTGGATCAATTCTGTAGCTCAGCAAGCAGAAGGGCGGTAAGTTTTCACAAATAATTGGATGCTACGAGCTTGGACCTTTTTTCCTTCTATGGAAAGTTCTACTTCTGAGTCTTTCAAACTGTGGCATGAGTCAAGGCTGCTGATGAAATTTCCGTGTCAGTTATAGTCAGTGTATATTTTCAGAGATACCTAATGCATCCAGCACTTTCAGGTATTTTAACTGTTAGTTTTAGCTAAATTACCAGGATTTGAATATAAATCGTGTTCTTAAATTACTTTTTGTAGTTTTTCATACACGGTAATGCTGTTTTAGTATTGTATTTAATTTTCCGTTGCAAAATGTTACTAATTTAAATATTTTCTAGTGAAGTTTCTGATCACTGTGTGATCTGATTACCTGCCTCCCTTTGCCAAGAGAGGGACATGCTTTGCAGTTTTAGTTCACCTTTGAAAAAGTGGCTTCTCTGTCTTTGCAGTAGAATCTTTAGGTGCAGGTACAAGTAAGTGGGTCATCGTTCCAGATAGGGTAGGGTGTGCCTTGACTGTAGTGTTTTCATCTCCTTAAAAGAATGCATCCTTTCTCCTGTGTGGAATGAAAAAGGACACCTTTCATTAATAAACTTCCATGTGAAACTCCCCAAACAAACTAAAAAGAGGTTTTAAATTTATAACTATTTTTTTCCCACTTTTGTAAAGTTCCTTAAAATCAGGTGCAGTTTTGTAGTAGGTGAGAAGTTTCTCAGAAACTGCAAGTTTCAGGTGTGAATTGTTCCCCTAGACCCAGTTCTACAGTCCTCTAATAAATGATATCTATTTAATCAGTATTCAGTTCTACTCATTCAGGTTAAAATTGTGACAGTCAAATATAAAACTCATTTATTTCCTTCTATCTCTACTTGATTCGAAATTGACATTTAAACTGGTGTGGACATGCTTTTATCCTATGCTGTAACCTGGAAATTCAGCCAGTAAACTTGTATCCTATCTTAATCCTTTTCTTTTGCTGAAGGTGATAGGAGCTTTTTGAGTATTGGGGTAAAATAATGCTCAAAATCTAGTCTATTTATAAAAAAATGCCAACCTGGTTCTTTAAGATGCTGACTGAAATATTAAACTGTTTTAGGTTTGAAAAAGCAACTGCGGAATACCAGGAGCACCTCTGCTCCATGACTGGCGTGGATTGCTGTATAACAGGCTTTGACAAGACTGTTTTGAAGTTGGCCAATTCAAACAGTGTGAATAATGCCAGCCCAAAGCATTCCTTGAATGGTCAGTGTTTGTTTTCTTTTTAGGAGAAATACAGTCGTGTAAATGTGTGTGCATAAAATGAGAACCTTCAATGATACAGCCATGGTAATGTCTGACTCTGAAATCTGAAAACCTGTTTCTGTCTGCAGTTAAACTGAACCACTTAATGCCCTTGAAACCAAAATTATGTGTAGATAGGAGGGTTTGCTGTACTGAGGTCTAGCTGAATGAAACTAGAGATAATAGGTAAAATATTTTGTAACTTACTAATTTAAATCTAGTTTATTTCAGATCATCATAACTTAAACCTTAGTGTTTATGACATAATTGTATCATAAGTGCACTAGTTACTTAGAGGTTTTTAACTACTAAGACTTGGTTGCAGTATTCTGTTTCATCTTTGAAAATGAACCTTCTTTGTTCCTAATTTAGTCATTCTGTTTTTCTGTTTTGATGCTCCTTTACAGATATGAACTAAATTTTTTCAAAACCTCCTTTGAAAAGGTTTTTTTCCCTTAGACAAAGTGTCAGTGGAAGAATACTGTAAAAGTTGTGTAGCTATTTGATATTTTTAAAAATTAGGAGATTTTCTTGACAAAAGACATAATGTTTGAGTAATAGAACTGCTATTTGAAAATATGTATTTAATTGCGTGTTTATATAAAATTTTTTCATTTCACAGGAGAAACTAGAAAAACTGTTCTGACTAAGCCAAGTGACTCTTCACCTGAAGTGATAAATTACCTGGGTAACAAGGCATGTGAATGTTACATTTCCATTGCGGACTGGTCTGCTGTTCAGGAGTGGCAGAACATGGTCCATGAACTGAAGAAAAGCAATAGTAATACCTCAATCAACCTGAAAGCAGATTTTAACTACATAAAGTAAGGATGTAATTAATTTATTCAACAGTACCTTTGAGTTCATTATTTTACATCTGAAATATTAAAGTTTTAATGGATTTAAAATTGAATGCCAGTTTCTAAATAGAGGTATGCAAAGAAGAAAGGTGTGTTCTTAGGACGCTGAAAACTTGGCTGTGGCATTTACAGATGAATGAAGAGGTAACATCATTCTAAACACCTCTTGTAGGTTTCTGGCTGCTGAGGCTGCTTAGTATTCAAGAAAAAAAATCTTTCATTGAAGAAAAAAGATACCAAATTTATTCTGCTTCACTCAGCAGAAGATCCTTTTGCAGAACTTAAATAAAATGTATTTCAGTGGTTCTTAAAAATATCTTAATTTATTAATTTAATGTTAAAAAGTATAGGAAAGAAGTGGTCCTGGCCACTGAATTTTCTCGTTTTGTTTCTTTTTTAAATGGAATTTAGAATTGTAGCTTGTGCATTTATTTCCTGACCTTTGATATTTTTCTGGTTCACGAAAAAATACTTGTGACATTGAATAGCCCTTCAAAGTTTAAGGATCTTTTATTTTTATTTGACAACTTGATTGCTGTCCATTCCTGTGTGATTGTAGTAAACACAGTAAAATCCTTTTGGCTGAAATTTCTTGACTTGAAAATAAAAGCACAGAAGGAAGCTGTGAAATAAAATCTTGCAGGTCAGAAAAGGTGACTGCTTCTGTCAGAGAAAGGGGCTCTTCTTTCACTTTGATACTGGATTCACTCATGTGGTGCAGAACTAGTGGCTTTTGTTGATGTATGTGATAATTGAGATTTTTACTTAGAATTAGTCATAAGTGCTCTGTAGGATTTGGAGTTAGTCTTGAGTCTTTTCTTTTTGCTGTATAATATACTTAGCAACTGGAGTGAAGTAAGAAATGTGAAAATAAAACTATAAACGTTGAATTGCAGATCTTTGAGCAGCTTTGAGTCTGGACAACTTACTGAATGCACTGAACAACTAGAATTATTACCAGGAGAAAATATCAACCTGCTTGCAGGGGGATCCAAAGAAAAAATAGGTATAAATGCATAAACATTTACTTCAAATGCAAAAGTAAATTTTTCTTCATGTATCTGTCTCTATAAATGACAGACAGAAACTTCTGAATGCAGTTTGCTGTGTTCAGTGGACTGACCATAACCTTAATGAATCAAGCTTCAAAATAATTGGCAGTGGGCATCCTAAATGTTGATGCAAGTGTGTTTTCTGTAGTTAATGGAACTGTTTATAAATACTGTGATGACTTTCTAATATGAATATGTACATATAGAAAATATATTTTTTTAAAAGGTTTTTTCCCAAACTTCCTTACTGTCAAAAATGCATTCTTAGATGGTGAAACTTGATAAAATTTGGCAGTTCTAGTTGGTTTCAATTGTTTAATCTCCATGTAGACATGAAGAAGCTCCTTCCTAATATGCTAAGTCCTGATCCAAGAGAACTTCAAAAAGCAGTTGAAGTACAGCTTTTGAGAAGTTCAGTATGTCTGGCAACTGCTGTAAACCACATAGAACAGGAGCAAAAGTGGCAGTCAATATCTGAGTAAGTTGAAATGTGCTATGAATTAACGTAATACACTGTGAAAACCTAGTTCTGGTTTGTTAAATGTAACTTTGTGTAAAGCTTCAGCATCCATGGTAGTTTGCTGCCAGTTCTAGCTGATGTGAGTTATAAGCTTACTGAGGAAAAATAAGATGATGTTTAACTTGGAATTTATGTAGTTTATAAAGTACTTGAGTTGTTAAAGTACTTCTGCATGTCAGTTTAATAATAAAGTATTGTAATGTAACTTGTATGATATTGCAGCACTTTCTCATCATTCTTTAAAAGACACTGAATTTTTTTTTTCTTCAGTGGTTTTGATATCAGTATTTACTCTTAGTCTAGCTAAGAAAAATGACTGTCCTGATCCTTTTATTTCAGAAATCTTGTTAAGTACTTAAAGCAAACATCCCGCATCGCTATTGGGCCTTTGAGACTTTCCACGCTCACCGTGTCTCAGTCTTTACCAGTGTTGAGCACTCTTCAGTTGTATTGTTCTTCTGCTTTGGAAAACACTGTCTGCAACAGGCTGACATCAGAGGTAATTCTGTGTGTTTAGAACCTAAACTGGGATCATGTCTTTTTCCATGTCACATTGTGGTGTATTGAATATAAAACATACATTAATTGTTTTGACTGTTAATTGTACAGTAAAAAGACCTCATTTAGCTTTCTAATGTGCCTTGACCCAAGTTTTTATAAGTTTACATCTCAGTTGGACTTCTTTCTATAGTTATAAATACAACTGTGTTTCAGTTATAGTATTTTCAAAGTGTTATTGGTAGTTGCCTTTTAAAGTGTTGGTATTTATTCTCTGAATGCAGTGTAACACGCATGTAATTTACTTTCAAAGCAACTTAAAAATATTTTAATAAAAAAATAACTTTAGCAATTAAAAACTGCATGTCAGACTTCAACCACCATGAATGTTCTTGGTGTAATTTCTAATCACATTCAGAAGACAATTCTGCTTGATTTCGAGCAGTTCTTAGTGTTGTCCTCTCAAAATCAAGCATAAAACATATTTCTCTTAGTTAATGATAAAGTGTGGCTACTAATAAAAATGCTTGCTCTAAAATGGTCTTTGGTTTTAATTAATGGAAATGCATTGTAATAAGGTTGTCTCTCATGACAACTATACAGCCTCTGTGCCTCTTCCAGGACTGTCTTATACCTCTGTTCAATGAAGCATTGAGGTCATGCAAGCAGCACGATGTAAGGCCATGGATGCATGCCCTGAGGTACACGGTGTACCAGAATCAACTGATGGAAAAGCTTAAAGGTGTGTGAGCTCTCATTGTGGTGTTATGAAAAGCAAATGCAGAATTTGAACTTCAGTTGTCTGCTGGTGATAGCAGCAGTTGTCTTTTTCTAGTATTTAGATGGAGTACTTTTTAAAAGCCAGGTTTTTTCCTTCAGGTGTCTTGCTACTCATTGTCTCGATTACTGCTGTGATGTAGACAGTGTCAAAAAGAAAAACTACATTCTGAAGCATTTAATAGTTGTATACTCCTCTCCTAATAACCCCTTACTTGGTCATCACTTCATACTTTAACTGCTTTCACTTTTGAACGCTTCAACATTATGAATAATGCATCTTCAAAAACAGTTAAGAAAGCCATTTAAATGTGCAGTATGATAAGAAGTAATGGAAGAAAAATGTTCTGTTAGGGGACAAGTAGGTTTACTAGCTAAGAAGAGTGGTTATAGGGGAAAAAATTCTTTTGTCCAGCGGATAATCTATGGCTATAATTTTTGTTTGAGATGGGGTATATAAATGTTCTAGACAGAAATGAAGTCATCTAAATTTCTGAAGCAACTTTTTACTGATGGCCGTGTACAGAATACCTTGGGCAGAAATTAATTCTCTGTGTGTCAGATAGTGGTTTAATACTTCTGTTTACAATGTCTTGCTCCCTTCTTTAGAACCAACAGTCCCAATTAAAAGCCATCTTATGGAACTGGGCTTAACAGCAGCGAAATTTGCACGGAAGCGAGGAAACATCGCCCTGGCTACACGACTGCTTGCCCAGTGCAGTGAAGTTCAGCTGGGGAAAACCACCACTGCACAGGACTTAGTCCAGCACTTTAAAAAATTGTCTGCACCAGGTCAGATAGATGAAAAATGGGGTCCTGAACTTGATATCGAGAAAACAAAGTTGTTGTACACAGCAGGTGAGTGTTACGTTGTAGTCACTTGAGCTTCATTATAACCAGGCTAATTCCCCTCACCTCGAAGAAGTCACAATAGGGCAGTATCATTAAGAACTGATTTCATCCCATTAGCTATTGTCTGTCTGAAAGTGTTTTCACGAGTTTTTGTATGCTTGTCATTCTTCAAAAGAGACTCTTCTGTGTAAAAATATATCGCTACAAGCGCTATCTGAGTGTACTGAATTTCAGAATTGTTTTAAATAATGTTAACAGTGTACTGAAAATCGGCTTTTCATGATATGCAGGTCAGTCAACACATGCCATGGAAATGCTGAGTTCTTGTGCCATATCTTTCTGCAAATCTGCCAAAGCTGAATATGCAGTTGCTAAATCTATTCTCACACTGGCTAAATGGATCCAAGCAGAATGGAAGGAGATCTCAGGACAGTTGAAACAAGTATATAGAGCTCGACAGCAGCAGAATCACACTGGTCTGTCTACCTTGTCTAAAAACATATATAATTTGATTGATCTGCCAGCGGTTAATACACTAGAAGATGAATATCCAAGGATTGAAAGTGAATCTACAGGTACATTTGTTCTCATTATTCTTCTTTAAAATTAGCTACTGATAATTACGCTGAGGGATAACACCAGTTATATTGATAAAGACTAAGTGCTCCATCCCTCATATATTTGTTTTCCTAATACGTGTGTCAAGGGTGTGTATTTTTTGCAATAGGTAACTATATACAGTTAAAAAACCCAAACACCTTAATATTGATATTTCATATTTCTGTCACATTTTTCTCATTCAAGTAATGGTGGCCTAAGGAAGAAACTGGGATGTGTTTATTTTGTATTGAGGATATCAGATATTGTCCTCTGTGTGTTGCTTTCAGCTTGTGTATTTGCTAAAGTTTGAATTAGATCTTTCAGGTTTGAGCATGGACAGGATTTATGTTATGAAGGCCCCCATAAGTGTGAAAAGTACTTTAGGTTTTTTCATGATCTTTAATCTGTACTTAATCTGAACACTTCTGCTGTTGCTGCAGAATGTGTTCTCATTCCTAATTTCCCGCAGACTTTTCTTTAAATGTTAAGATAAATTCTGTCTTTCTTTAAACATCAATTTCATAAATAACTTAGTTCCTCTCATGCGGAGTCAGAATTATTGTAGAGCTGTTGGTGAATGTTAAACACTAGGTGCTTTCTGACTTGATGGCAGGGGAAATAAATATATACACAAATAAACACAACCACAGTGCCCTGGGTACTTCACAGAAGTCTGCTCTCTGAAGCATTGTGCTCCTTTGGAGATTGAGTTCCTTGCCTCAGCTCCACCTTTCTGTGAAAGAGGAAGGAATTGTAGAGTATCAGCCGTGGTTGTTGGCGAATGGAAGCTGGGTTTTATTTTGAAGCAGCGTCAGAACTGAGAATAAATTGCATTTTGAAAAATTTTGCACTGTTGGGTACTAAAAAAATACTGTATACCCATTATTTTTTGGTGCTATTTTCTGTGTTAAGGAAGTCAGAAGTAGGTTTTGTACTGTAACGTGTATTACTCTATTTCTCCCATCACAGTAAACATTGGAGTTGGAGAACCAGACTTCATCTTGGGCCAGCTGTATCACTTGTCATCAGTACAGGCACCTGAAGTAGCCAAGTCTTGGGCAGCCCTGGCTAGCTGGGCTTATAGATGGGGCCGCAAAGTAGTTGATAATGCCAGGTAAATTCAGCCTAATGCTCGAAGTTATACAACACAATTTGTTTTCTTAAGATAAACCTTATCTGTGTATTTATGATTAACGTTGTATGTGGTCTGAAGTTTTAAGTGAGCAGAAAAATGAATACTCTCTTGATTACTTGCCTTCTGTAAAACAAAGCTAGCCTAATTCAGAGATAAAGATTATTTTTTCCTTCAAAAAGTTTAATATATAGACTTCCAGTAGCTCTACAGATACTCATGTAATGGGGATCAATAATTCATTAAATGTTACAGTCAGGGAGAAGGTGTTCGGCTGCTCCCCCGGGAGAAATCTGAGGTTCAGAACTTGCTTCCAGACAACATTGCAGAGGAAGATAAAGAGAAAATCTATGGGATTCTTGGGCAGGCAGTGTGTCGGCCAGCTGGGATTCAAGTAAGTGTAGATTTGTTTGCTTAAAAAAATGTTCAGCTTCAGCATGAACCTTACTTTCCTCTTCTTGTAATTCACGTTAACTCTTTTAAAAGAGTCATAAAGTTAAAATTCAGACAGTACAAGAAATCATCTGTTAGCTAAGTGGTCACACACCTGTTGGATGAACTATGGTAATGTGATGAAGTAATGCAGTTGCATGAGTTGCTAGACAAAAACTGACTTAGGAACTAAGATTTCTTGTAGAAATTGTTGGAGGACTTAATCAAATCTGCTTTCCCTTTATTTGCATTTAGGATGAAGATATGACTCTACAGATCACTGAAAATGAGGACAACGAAGAAGATGATATGGTGGATGTGATATGGCGTCAGTTATTAACAAGTTGTCCCTGGCTTTCAGATCTTGATGAAAATGCAACAGAAGGATTAATTAAAGTCTGGAGGAAAGTTGTAGACAGAATCTTCAGTCTCTATAAACTGTCCTGCAGTGCATACTTTACTTTCCTCAAACTCAATGCTGGTCAGGTTAGTGTTCATGCTGATGTGGAAACCAAGTTACAAACTTTTCTAAATGATGATATGAACTATATACTTAGAGGAGTATTTCTTTGTTTCAAGGTTCCACTTGATGAAGAAGATCCCAGACTGCACTTAAGAAACACCTCTGAGCAAAGCACTGATGATGTAATTGTGATGGCAACCCTGAGACTGTTACGATTGCTTGTGAAACATGCTGGAGAACTTAGACAGTATCTAGAGCATGGGCTAGAAACTACACCTACTGCTCCTTGGAGAGGTAAGGATATGTTACCTTGTTGTTAAAATTGATTTTGATTTTTCTCTAAATGCAGAAAGCTGTTCGTTGCACTTCGATAGAATTTTTATTTAAGTATGATGGAAAGAGACTCTGTCTTTTACTAAATGATGTCATTGAAGGTGTTAAAGTCTGCCATACGCTCTGGTCATGAAGTAGATAAGTAGCACAGATTTTGATCTCCTGCCTCCCCCACATGAAGACATAGGAAGGAGAAAGGAGATGTGGTTTGTGAAGTATTGCATCATATGACCACTCTAAAAAACAAACGGGGTTGTTTTTTTCTAGCTATAGTTGAGAAAGATGTGTGACTAGAGCCACATGTTTCAGAAGTACTTGTTTGTCACTACACTGGTTCTGGTTGTTCAGGGACTTTCCCTCAAAGGTCATGGAGTTAGTGTGGGAGGCAAAGAAGAGGAGGCCAACTATTGTAAAATTGCACTTGCTTTTGGACTTTATTGTAAATTAGTAAATTTGTACTTCTTTGATTTATGTTCTCCCTATGCAAAAAAAGACATGCTTTTGAAAAGAAAATTCCACTTCATTTGAAGTGGAATGAAGTGAATCAGCACATTTCCTTTTCCTCTTTCTGCAGGTATTATACCCCAGCTTTTCTCCCGCCTGAATCACCCAGAAGTGTATGTTCGTCAGAGCATTTGTAACTTACTGTGTCGAGTTGCTCAGGATTCTCCTCATCTTATCCTGTATCCTGCAATAGTGGGAACCATTTCACTTAGCAGTGAGTCCCAGACTTCAGGTATGGAGAAAAGGGGTTCAAATAAACTTAAGCTAATATATTATTATATACTGGATAGAATGATACTAAGGTGGTTTTTTTTGTTTTCTCAGTTTTGATCTTAAGAATATTTTTATTATGAGACCTCACTGATACCCTTAATATGATTTACCAGATTTTGCATATTTTTCTTATACTTCACCAGTACCTAATGGGGACCTGATGCTAAATAAACTGGGGAGTGATATATCTTACTATAGCTAATATTTTATCATCTGTTTTTAATTTAGGAAACAAGCTGCCTTCTGCCATCCCTACTTTGCTAGGTAATATTCAAGGAGAAGAACTGTTGGGTGGTGAATGTGATGGAGGGAGCACCCCAGCTTCCCAAGAAAGTAGTAAAGATGATACAAAAGCTGGATTAAATGAAGATCAAGCAATGATGCAAGATTGCTACAGCAAAATTGTGGAGAAACTCTCTGCTGCAAATCCAACAATGGTACTGCAGGTAAATAATCCAAATGTACGTTACTTGGGTACTTGAACTACGAATACGTTGTTTGTATGCGTTGGGTATTGGCCCGCTGAATGTTTGATGTGTCTTTGCTGTTAGGCTGTCTTCTTTTTTCAACTTGTTCATCTACGAAAATAAGTGTGAATACTAGTTCTTGTAAAAGAAGTGAATGTTACTTTTTCCAGGTTCAGATGCTTGTGGCTGAGCTGCGCAGAGTTACAGTTCTCTGGGATGAACTTTGGTTGGGAGTTCTGCTGCAGCAGCACATGTACGTCCTCAGACGGATTCAACAACTGGAAGATGAAGTCAAGAGGGTCCAAAACAACAACACTTTACGGAAGTATGTCTTTGTTATGATTCTCACTTGTATTATTAAGCAATGTTTGTTCTGGGGGAAGCGCACAGTCAAATGAATCAACAGTGGTGTTGTTCCTGAATCCATACTATCCCAGCTGCTGCTTTGTAAGCCTGGGACCTTACTTCAGGAACATTTTATGCTACAGCTAGCACTGCAATCAAATGAGAGAAACAGTCTACCTGTGAATCCATGTCGTGATTTCTCTAGTAATAATGTGTTAGAACCCAATGTACATTGAATACTGTAGAGGATGAGATCCTATAGGTCTTGATTTCCAAGTTAGATGAAATGAGTATAAGCATGTTGAAGGATGTGATCTATTTAGAAATCACTGTAAATGCAGATATTTGGAGCAAACAGAATGTCTTATTCTGCTTTTACTTTTCAGTGTTGAGCAAGTCTGTCTTTCTCCCTCACCTGGGTGCTCTTGTGAACAGAACAGTGGAAGAGCAGGTCCATTCACTCGGCACCTGGCTAAACTTAAGAATGCCTCGTGTATTCCGTAGTCAGGACTGACATGGAATGGGAGAACAGCATGATCTGAATCTCTCTTCCCCTTCTTTATAGTGTGGTGCATCCTCAAGAAGTAGTAGTAGTAAAACAGTCCTTTATTAAAGGAAATCAGTTGCTTAAAGTGATTTCTGCTCAGAGCTTCTAATCAGGGTTTCTGGTGGTGAACAATGCATTTCAAATGGTTTTAAAAAAAGTGTGGTTCAGAGGAACATGTATTCAATGTGGAATGAAATACTCATTTTAATATGATCATAATTGAAGACCTCATTTTAGAGAAGTAATAATTTTTGTGAGTTCTTCAATGTCTCATTTGTTGTTTAATGCTCTGATTATGAGGTAATTTGGTTTTATGGCATTAAGAGAAGTTTTTGTGTGTTTTTTATAACAGAGAGGAGAAAATAGCAATCATGCGCGAAAAGCACACCGCTCTGATGAAGCCCATTGTGTTTGCTTTGGAACATGTGAGGAGCATCACTGCAGCTCCTGCAGAAACTCCTCATGAGAAATGGTTTCAGGATAACTATGGAGATGCAATTGAAAATGCACTAGAGAAACTTAAGAATCCTTTGAATCCTGCTAAACCTGGCAGCAGCTGGCTCCCATTTAAAGAGGTATTACATGCAAGATGAAGAGTACAATGTAGAGACACTTGCTGCTCTTGCTGCACCATGTGCTTGACCCTCTCCTTCTCTTGCTGTTGTTCTCTTGCCATATCAAAATTGCAGCCTGAAACTTTGTGTGCTCAGCAGTCAGCGCAGGCACACTGGGCACTAAAGCACTGTAATTTTTGCCTCTAGCCAGTCCTGTTGACTGTCTGTTCCTGCATTTCTATCCATTGAAATTACTTTACGTTTTTCAAATCTTGCATCTTCTGCTGTCTGGGATGCTGTCAGCTTTGAGAGCAGAGGGTTTTATTTTTTTAAATGGAACTCGGGTATCTGAGTTTAGTTGATTTAATTTTTAACAAGTTGATTCTCTGTTTATCTAAGTGTAGTGCTTGGGCTATGCAGCAACCTTCAAATGATCAACCTTTCCCAGGGGTACGTTGTCGATTAGGTCATCTTCTCTTATATTTTTGTGGGTCTGAAGAGAAACAAGATACTCGCTTGGCAATCCAGAGCCATCCTGGTGTTTTTAAAATCTTGCTAGACAGAACTGAGGTTTTACATACAAATAGACGTTTTTCCCTTGTACTTCCTCTTCTGCTTTGCAGAATGAACAAGCATTCAGATACAAAAAAAAGAGGTTGCCAGATGCTGCTGCCTTTAACCACGGCTCAGATATTTATAAATACAGGAGCAAACCTCTTGAGGAGCATGATTTGTTGTGACTTTGGTGCTTATCACTGCACAGGGTATATTTGCTGCATAAAGGATATTGTTTAGTTTTTGTGATCTTCAACCTAAACTGTATCTGGATTAGTAGCATGGTGAGGGTGCAGCGGAGTTTAGGAAAAAATCTTTGTTTTCTGAAAGATGACTACCATCAAGTCTGGTTTGATGGTGGTTGTTTCTTAATGTGAACTGTTAAGCACCTTAAGAACCTAAAAGAAAAAAATTTTTTTTGAATAGGTAATGCTAAGTTTGCAGCAGAGAGCACAGAAACGGGCCAGTTACCTCTTACGACTTGAGGAAATCAGTCCTTGGTTGGCTGCCATGATGAACACTGAAATAGCACTTCCTGGAGAGGTGTCCACCAGGGACACAGTCACTATCCACAGTGTGGGCAGCACCATTACCATCCTGCCTACCAAAACCAAACCTAAAAAGCTGCTTTTCCTGGGTTCAGATGGGAAGAACTATCCCTACCTGTTCAAAGGTAAGTAATTGCATTTGTCTCATACTAAGTATTGTTGCATGTTATAAATTAGACTGTATTAAAGTTAGGAAGATTGCACAGTGCAACTCTAGCTTTATTTGCCTGAATGATACAGAAAAAGAGGAGTTTGAAGCATTTGCTCTCTCTTCCCTACCTCCCACTTCACCATACATTTTTCAAGGAATTTTGCCTTGTGAAACTGTAAGTCAAATCCTTTATGAGGCTTTCATCAGAAGCAATGCTCTGCTTGCATATTGATAGGATTAGTTGGATACAATTTTCCAGAAGCTTAAGGTAGCCCCAGAAGAGAATTTTAGTGACTTCCTGCCTTCACTGAAAAGGAAAAATCTATTTGTTACGTTGTAACTATTGCGTGTACTGTTCACACAGCAAGCTGGCATAAACTGGTAGGTAAATGCCATGTAAACACTTTGGTTTAGGCTGAACAACTCATCCTTGCTCTACATATTATAAAGACATTCACAGTCTGAAATGTAGTAGGTTTTAAAAAATGCCGAATTTTGGGCTTTGAGAGAATTTTTTTTTTTAATCTAGAAGTTAAATTTTAAACAAATTTACCGCAGGTTTGGAAGACTTGCATCTAGATGAGAGAATCATGCAGTTCTTATCCATTGTGAACACCATGTTTGCCACGATTAACCGGCAAGAGACGCCACGGTTCCACGCGAGGCACTACTCGGTGACACCTCTGGGGACGAGGTCAGGCCTCATCCAGTGGGTGGATGGAGCTACACCTTTGTTTGGGCTTTACAAGCGCTGGCAACAGCGGGAAGCTGCTTTACAGGCACAGAAGGTAATGGCTCTGTTCTGTGCTAAGTAGAACAAGTCGGAAGAGAAATGCTTATTTTGATTTGCTTTGTAATTCTAAGTCACGTAGTCTTACAAGGATTGTGTTTCGTTCATAATAATGCAGGAAGGTTCTGTGTGTTCATCTGTCTTGGGACTTCACCAGAAGTCAATAAAATTGCATCTCTGTTATTTATATATAATTACAGTATGTAATACAAAAATGCTGTTCTGGCATGATAATTCAAGAGAACTGTTTTTTACAAATAGAATTAACCTCGGTTGAAATTATTTTAGTTCCGTATCTTGTTTACTCATTCTCATTTCATTCTAAATACAGTTTTTGCAGTTACATTTATGAGATCTACTTTGAGAGTAGAATTAGGCCAAAACAATGTGTTTTCAGTTTATTTAGACCTTAACTACTGAATTTTGAAAGCATTCTCTGAGCTGTAGAAATCATGCTCAGTAGAGGCGTTGATTTCATACTTCATTCTCACCAAAACTGAATTTGGGATGTTTCTGTGGTAATGCATCAACTACCATTTTTATCTCTTCTAGGCTCAGGACTCTTACCAGACCCCTCAGAATCCTGGAATAGTTCCTAGACCCAGTGAACTTTACTACAGTAAAATTGGACCTGCTTTAAAGGCAGTTGGGCTTAGTCTTGATGTGTCACGTCGTGACTGGCCCTTGAATGTCATGAGAGCTGTTCTGGAAGAACTGATGGAAGCAACTCCCCCGAATCTCCTTGCTAAGGAGCTCTGGTCATCGTGTACCACACCAGATGAGTGGTGGAGAGTTACACAGGTGAGTTATAACAACTGTATTTTACATATGAGAGGCTGTGGTTTTAATGGGATGAGGGGCAACAAGTGCCTGAGGTGTGGTACTTGTGAGTTTGGAGAGCTAGTGCTGCTGTGAGTTTGATGAAATGTTGGCAGTTGTGCCATCTGGAATTAAAACATGGGTATAGACCAGATAAGTGTATGTTATTATACTAGAATTATCAGCCTAAAATATGAAAACTCTTGTAAGATACCATCAAACAGCAAATAGAAAACTGCTTGGAATAAGTTGGGCTTGATTTGTTTTACACTTACACTTAAAATAATGTTTTAAGATGGTAGTCAGTCCAATGTGTTGGCAGAGGATTCCCACAAATAATTTTTTCCTGAAACTCTCTTTTAAGTCGTATGCAAGATCCACTGCAGTTATGTCCATGGTTGGCTACATCATTGGTCTTGGAGACAGACATCTGGATAATGTTCTTATAGATATGACTACAGGAGAAGTTGTCCACATAGATTATAATGTTTGCTTTGAAAAAGGTAATTTAAAAAATGCTCTATGTTATTCAAATAAAAGGTTTCCTTTCTCGGGCATTAAAAGAAACAACTTAATTTTTTATCTTAAAGGGAAGAGCCTTAGGGTCCCAGAGAAGGTTCCGTTCCGGATGACGCACAACATCGAGACAGCACTTGGAGTGACAGGAGTGGAAGGGGTGTTCAGGCTTTCTTGTGAACAGGTATGGTAGGAGATTTGAAAACTGAGGGCCATCACTGGCCAAATAGTGTCTTAGAACTTTCCTGTTCTACATTCTGCTGCTGGTTTATAGAGCCTTCACCTTTCTGCTGTGATTTTAATTGGACTTACTTTAGCTATATCCTGTGGTAGGTATTTAAGAAACCTGAGATCGTCTGATAAATGCACATGCAAGTAGTGGTACAACTAAAATTTAGGGTGGAAGGGGGACTTTTAGTTCTAGATTAAAATGTTATGTTTTTCCTGAATTTTTTTTTTTGGTCATGTTTTGCTTGCCCTCTTCCTTTGGGACTCATCCTGTATAAACATGACAGATACGTTTTTAAAAAGAAAAATGCTCTAAAGAAGGGAGATGTTTCCTCCTTAAGTGTCTGTGGCTCGTGGATAGAGTTTGTGTGGAAGGCTAGAATGCAGTCTTGACTTTGTGATGTTCCTACAGGCTTAGCTGCATTTGTTCCCTCTGTGGTGTTCTTCCTGTCTCTGTAGTGGTTAGGGATACATTATGGATTTCTGTACCTACTCAAGTACAGTGTTCTGCATCTAAGTTTCCACTATTCTGCAAGGATAATGCAGAATCAGAATGAGTCTGTTTAAAATATGGTGCAGGTCCTTCACATTATGCGGCGTGGGAGAGAGACTTTGCTTACGCTGCTGGAAGCTTTTGTTTATGATCCACTGGTGGACTGGACAGCTGGAGGCGAGGCAGGGTTTGCTGGAGCTGTCTATGGTGGTGGTGGCCAGCAGGCTGAAAACAAACAGAGCAAAAGGGAAATGGAAAGGGATATTACACGGAGTCTCTTTTCCTCGAGGGTGGCTGAGATAAAGGTGAGTTTACTACAATAGTTTTCTATTTTTAAACCAAAGTAGGCTCTGTGCTTTCATTTCATTTATTTGCATTTTGGGAATGGGGGAAGGTATGGTGATATATCAGCAATAGTCCACAAATTTTAATGTGATAAATTGAGTTTGTATGAAGGGGAGTGTTTATGTTGAACTTGCAAGTATTTAATTTCTAGTTTCTGCATGCCTAATTCTAAAACACATTTTAGTGCTTTGCCTGAATCGGGGCTAGGAGAATAAAAATAGAGGTTTAGAGAGCAGTTTAAATAAAGAATGTGTGTTAAGATTTGGCACTTGCAGCACTGGAAGCAGTGCTAGATGAATGGCATTGTTGAAGAGTGAAGTTCTACCATATCTTAGTTTCTCTTACCAGTTTGAATTTAGTGCAGTTCAGTAACACCTGTGTCTTGATTGCAGGTTAACTGGTTTAAGAACAGAGATGAAATGCTTGCTGTGCTGCCAAAACTGGACAGTAGCTTAGAAGAGTACCTGAATCTGCAGGAGCAGTTAACAGATGTAGAAAAGTTGCAAGGAAAACTACTGGAAGAGATAGAATTTCTGGAAGGTGCAGAAGGAGTAGATCATCCCTCCCACACGCTTCAGCACAGGTACAGAGGAGCCAGGAATTCTGTCAGGAGTCTCACAGTTCAATACAGTTGGTGTTTTAGCAATGTACTTATGGGTTAAATGTTAGAAATCTGTATGTGAGTGAACAGCTGGGTAAAAGCTATTCTTGCAGTAAGCAGGTCACTCCTTGTACAGAACAGCTACTGAAACCTTTTCCTACTGAATAATCTTATTTATGTCCTGCATGCTCCATCACCTCATACTCCATCAATATAACCTGTGCTAGTCCAAGTTCCACACTTCACCCTCAAGGCAAGAGAGGGAATGTTCTGAATGTGGTGTCTCATCATAATAATCCACATAAGGGAGCTATTGATAAATAGCATAAAAATCTTTTCATCTAAGTTTCTAATTCTTCAAGTTATTTTTGAAGGTTACGTGAAATTGATCAAGTATTTCAGAATTGCCTGAATATGCACAGGCAGTAATTATTTAGTAGGAAAACAGAATTAATTAACAATTCAGCATTGTTAGTTTTGTGTAATTGGTGAGAACATACTCATTTTCTGGTTAACAGAGTTGTATTGTTCAATATGGTTCTGTGTTCTATAGTGTTAAGTATTTTTCTTGTCGTACTCTCTTGATTCTATGGCTTCAATAATTCAGGTATTCTGAGCACACGCAGTTGCAGTCTCAACAAAGAGCTGTCCAGGAAGCCATCCAGGTGAAGCTGAATGAGTTTGAGCAGTGGATAACGCATTACCAAACTGCCTTCAGTAATTTAGAGGCAACGCAACTTGCAAGTCTGCTCCAAGAAATCAGCACACAAATGGACCTAGGTACAAAACAGTATTTCTGGGGGTGGTTTTAGTGGTTTGAAAATAACCTGAGTTTAATATCAGAAGGAATTATGAGTATCCTCTAATTTAAGGCAAGGATCTGTATGTAATAAATTAAAAGAAAGGGGCTTCTTCAAAGGGTGATTCAGAGCTCTTCAAGGTTTCAGTGCCAAGCTGTCTGAAGGAACTTTTCTGTCTTACAGTACCTGGGCTCAAGATTCTCTTACCTCGTGCTCGAAATTCTCAGTGTGAATTCTCTAGGCTTCCTTTATCATAAGTAAAAGAATATTTTTGAAAAGGTGTTAATGCTCAGTCTTTTTACACTATAAAATGTGTCTGCTTCAGAGATGTCTATTTTTAACCTTCTTTCTTAAAAGGTCCTCCAAGTTACGTCCCAGCAACAGCATTTCTGCAAAATGCAGGCCAGGCACATCTGATCAGTCAGTGTGAACAACTGGAAGGAGAAGTTGGTGCTCTTCTGCAGCAGAGAAGATCCGTGTTACGTGGTTGCCTGGAACAATTGCACAACTATGCAACAGTAGCTCTGCAGTATCCGAAAGCTGTGTTTCAGAAGCACCGAATAGAGCAGTGGAAAACCTGGATGGAAGAACTCATTTGTAACATGACAATAGAGCGTTGTCAGGATATCTTTAGGAAGTAAGTTGACAGAATAATTGTTCAAAGAACTTTAATTTTTAAGCTACTACTCTAATTTTATCATTAAAAGAAACACTTTTGCAATGACCTCTCTAATTATAAAGCAAAACAAGATTAAGTTGCAATTCTAGAAATTTGGAATAAATATGAAAAAGTGCTTTAAAAATATCGTTCCAGAATTTAATCTGTGTACTTCAACATGAAAATCAAGTAACATTGTCCTGTAATGAACAAATGGAGAATTCACGTTTGTGGCTTCCGGGTAGTGATATTTCAGGTTTTAGAAACTTCTGTTATTTAAAAATCAGTTAAGGAAAGATTTTTTTTGTTTTAATCTACTAGATTTTCAAGCAGTTTCTGGTTCTTTTTTTCTTCTAAAGTAAGGCTGTTTCAGCATTGTTATGGCTTGGTTTAGATTATATTCAAGATGAAGATCTACGTTTTATTCAAACATTTACTCTGAAACCTGTTTCCTTCCTTTTTGTCTTCTATTCATTCTTTGCCTCACGGACAATTGTCAAAGTCCTTGCAAATAGGTGTGGAATGTGGTGCATTCCAGGACTTTATAGAAGCATCTTTAGGGTAGCCATCAACTGCTTGTTGATAAGGAGTAGGTGATACGGGAATAGTTCAGACACTGGTATTTTTCCTACCTACAGAGCAGAATGCAATTTTTTACCAGCTGAGAAGGGAATATTTAGTCAGTGTACTTTCTCTTTACAGGTATGAAATGCAATACGCTCCTCAGCCCCCTCCGAGCATGTGTCAGTTCATAACGGCCACAGAAATGACGCTGCAGCGCTATGCAGCAGATATCAATAACCGGCTGATCCGGCAGGTGGAGCGGCTGAAGCAGGAGGCAGTCACTGTGCCTGTGTGCGAGGAGCAGCTCAAAGAGATCGAGCGCTGCATCAAAGTCTTCCTCCACGAGAACGGCGAGGAGGGCTCGCTGAGCTTGGCGAGCGTCATCATCTCCGCGCTCTGTGCGCTGACCAGGTGAGTTCCCTCCGTGAAATTTCACAGGAGTTTGTGTTGGAGACCAATCACAGGAATAGTCAGTGATGTAATTCTGTGAAGAGTGCGACAGCAGGCGAGTTGTCTGAGTGTCTCAATTCACCTAGGCGAAACCTGATGATGGAAGGTGCGGCGTCCAGCGCTGGAGAGCAGCTGGTTGACTTGACTTCCAGAGATGGAGCCTGGTTCCTGGAGGAGCTTTGCAGCATGAGTGGGAATGTCACGTGCCTTGTGCAGCTGCTGAAGCAGTGTCATCTTGTACCCCAGGACTTAGATATTCCAAACCCCATGGAAGCATCAGAAGCTGTTCACTTAGCCAATGGAGTATATATCTCACTTCAGGTGATTCTTTTATGTTATTTTTCCGCCCATCCTTCAAGGCTTCAGCTAATTCATTCTTAATAGATTCTTCCTTAATGGGCTAAATGTTTGTTTATGATGCTGCTGAGATTTTTTCGTAAGTCTTGCTTCTGATCGCTGTATTTGGTTGAGCTGAACAGGCATTTGCTTCTGTCATTTACATTTTTATTGGTCGATACCAGTATTTTTTTTGATCTATACATGAGAAATTGTAAAAACTGCTGTCAAGTAAGTAACCATGAGGAAGAGGTTGGTATCAGATTTATAGACACACCAGCTTCATGTCTCCTTTTCATTTTTCTGTTCTGTTGCTGGCAGTCCAGAACAACTTCCAGACTGTTCAAACTGTGTTCTTTCTGTTTTCTGCTCCTGCTAAACTTTACTTACTTTCACTTGAATTAGATAGTTTCAAATAAATTCAGAAAACCTGCTGTATAGGGCCCTATCTCCAATATTGGGAAGGAGAAAAACGCATTTATAATTTTGTGGTTCAGAATTGTTTTCACGTTAACAAAAAAACCAAAAAACCCATGAATGGCAGTCTGAGTGAAATATCTGCTGAAGACTGATGTAGTTTAGAAACTGTGGCTGGTTAAATAGATTTCTGAGGCTTTTGGTTCCATTTTATTGTATTTGAGAAATATTTTCCTATCGAGCTGCCTAAGTGCATTGGGATTTTCATCACTTTATTTCTTCCTTTTTTGAAGTTGTAACATTTCAGAACTGTTTCAGAAATGTGCATGGCAGCAGTTTCACTGCATTGCAGTGGGGATCTTTCACCCACACGTTGTCCTCCCTGTGAGCTCTTAGATAAGATGTGCTCACTGAGCAGTCAAGATAACCAGTCTTTTTGGTGTGTTTTGTCTCCTTGTGGAGACAGAGCACGTTGGTTCTTTCTGTAGCTGCCTTTAGCCCTCTGCTGCATTTGCCTTGAGGGAAATTGCTCTGTGCCACTTAAGGTACTGTTTTTCTTCCCTGCATTGATTTCTGTGGCAAAATTAATACTACCTGGCAAGTTTTTGCTACTTTTCCTTTGTCTAGTCCAATCAGTTTAGCAAATCATAAATTCAGTAAATAATTTAATTAGCTCATAGTTATGTAATGGAAAAGAGAAGCTGACATTGATGAAACCAGTTCACAAATTATGAACTATGTGCCCCCCAGCCTCTGCTGAGGATGGCTGTCAGGTATTGCTGCTGGTGCTGTGGAGATGGTTGTTGCTACGTTGCTACAGATGTCAAACCTTTGGCTTTGTACAGGGTTTAATGTATTCCTGATTTCTTCAGAGTTAACACAAGAGTAGACTTTTGATTCTCTGCTGACCACAGTCATGTTATATTTTAGATAATGTCTGCTGCATGGTGATGTAGTACGAAAATGACAAAGATGTTGTGTGTGATACTTTCTGAGAGGGAAAGTTTCTTATTTTTTCATACGTACTTCCCGACAGGAATTGAACTCAAACTTCCGACAGATCATTTTCCCTGAAGCACTTAGGTGCTTAATGAAAGGAGAGTATACCTTAGAAAGTATGCTCCATGAATTGGATAATCTTATAGAGCAAACAACTGATGGAGTCCCTCTGCAAACGTTGGTTGAATCTCTTCAAGCCTATTTACGAAATGCTGCTATGGGTATAGAGGAGGAGACACATACTCATTACATTGATGTTGCAAGGTAAATCGCCTTTTTTTTCAGTTTAGGTGTGAGAGAGTAAAGTCTGAAGAACGGTAGTTTGTCTGAAATTATTTTTTGTTTGATATACAGGCTTTTCTTGCCCGAGAATACCCTTAAGCAGAGTGCAGCGTCTAAAGTGTTCACTTGTTTCCTCTGTGTGTGTTTGTGTGTTTATCCACATGCATACACAGAAATATGGAGCTGTGGCAATTTACACTCACATCTGCTTAAAGCTGATGTTTGCTAGTCAACTTTTTCCAAAATATTTAGTTGTGATTTTATATTTGAAGTTAAAGGATGCTAAAAATAGGAACTAGTTCATTAGTTTGTGGGAGGAACCTGTGAAAGGGAGAGCTTGTAACCATGGTGTTCCTCATCAGGAGGTTTGATGAGCAGCTTTTGCTTAATGAGTCAGTGACTTGATTAAAAAAGCAAAATGCAAACAAAACCCCAACCAAACAGAAAGACTTGTGCATCTTGTAATGTGGAACAGTACCTTTCTGGATAAGTGCTTGGTACACAACTCAGCCAATTCAAGATCTTCAAGTGCTGTTTCCCTTGAGCCACTTGTCATGGCTTCATCAGTGGTACAGTGAAGGCTGCTGTGCCTGTTGAAAACGAATTGCATTTTTTCTCTTAGATTAGTTTTCCTCCTGGTTTGCCCATTGACAAGCCTGCTCAGCCTGTCAGTTGAAGGTCAAAAGTCACATAAGGGAAGGAGGGGATAAAACACTGTTCAGGAGCAACCAGCTCTTAAAACTGGCTCAGCCATAACCTGAGACCTCATCGTCCACCTTTTCACTCACACTCCTGTCCATTATAAATGTGCATGTTATAAAACCAGTGCTTGCTTTTCAAGAATGAAAGGTGATACTTACATCACTAACTATTCATAACCTTATCAAGCTCATAGGAAGTACAGTCTTTATCTTCTGCCTTTATTTTAAGTTAGCTTTATAGCTGGTCACTTACTACAGTCTTGTTTTATTTGATATCCTTCACTGTTTTTGTAAGACCAGCATTGGGACTCAAGTGAAAATGGGGCAGAGAGGGTGGGAAAAGCCTGAAAAAATTTCACCTTGTTCAGATAGAACAAATTAGAATTAAGTTGCATCTGTGGAATCAGTCAGTTTAAGAAAAATCTATTTATTGTGGACTAAGCAAAATCATGTAAATTTTCTTCCTTTCTTTCCTTTTAAGAGTACTTCATGCTCAGTATGGTGAACTGATTCAGCCAAGAAATGGTTCAGTTGATGAAACTCCCAAAATGTCAGCTGGTCAGATGCTTTTGGTAGCTTTTGATGGAATGTTTGCTCAAGTGGAAACTGCATTTGGTTTATTGATTGAAAAGGTATGGATTTGTTCTTTTTGGAGTACTGTTTGAGTCAGAATTAGGAAACCTTTAAAAAAGCTGAACTAATTAATTTCCTTTACATTGCTCAGCTAAACAAGATGGAGATACCTCTTGCTTGGCGTAAGATTGACATAATTAGAGAAGCCCGCAGCACCCAAGTTAACTTCTTTGATGATGACAATAATCGGCAAGTTCTGGAGGAAATTTTCTTTCTGAAGAGACTGCAAACAATTAAAGAATTTTTCAGGCTCTGTGGTACCTTTTCTAAAACACTGTCAGGTAAATAAATGTTGTCAAATATTTAGTACGCCTTTATCTACTTCTCATCTCGTTCAGAAGAATGTAAAATGGTCACTTTTGCTGTAACTTACCCTTGATATGTGGTAAGGAAGCAGAAATTAAAAATCAATTCCCATGCTTTTGCTGCGTTTGTAAGTCGGGTATTATTTTTCTGGATGCATCAAATGTTTTGTTTATAACAAAAATACTATTTTTTTCCCTTTAAAAGGAATCAGTTCACTTGAAGACCAGAATGCAGTAAATGGACCTGTTCAAATTGTCAATGTGAAAGCCCTGTACAGGAACTCTTGTTTTAGTGAAGATCAAATGGCCAAGCCAATTAAGGCTTTTACAGCTGACTTTGTGAGGCAGCTTTTAATTGGCCTTCCAAACCAAGCTTTGGGACTGACCTTGTGCAGTTTCATCAGTGCTCTGGGTGTCGATATCATTGCTCAGGTAGAGGCAAAAGACTTTGGAGCAGAAAGCAAAGTTTCTGTGGATGATCTGTGCAAGAAAGCTGTGGAGCACAACATCCAGATTGGCAAGTTCTCCCAGCTGGTGATGAACAGGGCCACAGTCCTGGCCAGCTCCTACGACACCGCCTGGAAGAAGCACGACCTGGTGCGCAGGCTGGAAACCAGCATTTCCTCGTGCAAGACCAGCCTGCAGAGAGTGCAGCTGCACATTGCCATGTTCCAGGTGAGAGCCCGGCACAGGCTGGTCACTTCCAGATTGGCTCTGGGGAAAGTCAGCGTGAGTTACAGTGTCTGAGCACAACAAACGTGATATTTTGTTGGATAAGTTCTAAGGTATTTTAATGGACTTTATGAAGTATTTTGGTTTTAATTGTACTGTAAATATATAAGGAAACAGTGTTACTGCTAGCATTTTTTTTGAGGACTAGCTGCTTTTCAAGAAGCAAATTTGGCAATGTATAATTTTTTTTTATCAATACATTTAATTTTTTTCAATGGCCATTAAGTAGTTTTTTAGAAAATAGGTCATTCACTGGCTTTCTTACCAGCAATGCTGTCGTGTTCTCCCCCTTCTTCTCAAACAGATTATGACTTTAAGGGAGGAGATGGCTTAGAACAGAGGGTATGAGTTGCTGAATGTCATTTTGTACCCTTCCTTCAAAGTTTTAATGCATTGACTGTCTCCTTTCTCCACTCTTTGCTTCATTTAAAAAAATACATTTGTATTTAAAAAACACAAATGGCAGCAGTATCAGTCCTGAAAAATGCTTTTCTGAGGCTTTAGATAAATGCCATTCTGTGCCTTTTACACTGCTTGTTGTATTATCAGTGATCTTCATTTTATAGTGAATTGTAGGTTAAGAGACAAGGCTTTCTCCAGGTCAGTTAATAAACCATTTCATAGACTGGTAAGCAAAATTATCTTGGTTTTAATGTATCACAAGTGAATTGTTTCTGAATATTGATGGCTTTTCCTTTAGATCAAAAAAAGTGTGTAAATCACTTCTGGTAAGTTAATGGACTGATTAATGGTATAAACATCCAAGCCAGCAAAACATAGTTTGCAACTACTTGTATAATTTAACGCTCTCTAATGATTTAGAACTTTGAGCTGTGCCAGTATTGTCTGACATGCAGCCCTTGGAGGTGCCCTTAC
The DNA here is from genome assembly GCA_013397755.1 of Cnemophilus loriae. Taxonomy (NCBI): domain Eukaryota; kingdom Metazoa; phylum Chordata; class Aves; order Passeriformes; family Corvidae; genus Cnemophilus; species Cnemophilus loriae. Next base: position 100,297 of record VZTF01001826.1, read on the forward strand.
TTATAAAGTGTACCAGAGCACTAGAATTGATGTTTGTGATGCAAAGTGTTTTGTGCTGAGCAATACTGATAATCAAGTGTTGCTGTTACTTTCTTAAAGTGGCAGCATGAAGATCTCCTCATCAGTCGCCCCCAGGCTATTTCTGTCACTCCTCCACCTCGTTCTGCAATTTTAGCCAGCATGAAAAAGAAACTTCACACACTCAGTCAGATTGAAGCTTCCATTGCAACGGTCCAGGTATGTCTGGTTTGGGGAGGGTTGTTCAGCAGCACATCAAATTGTGACTAACACAAACTGCAAAATCATCTGCCACCTTCAAATTATGTTATCTGGCTTACTGTCCTACACAGCTGTGGGGTATAGTCACTGATCTCTTTCAGTCTGTCTGATGGGTACTGTTACATTGTTTGGTTTTGCTGTCTCATCCAAAATGTTCTCTTTGAAATAGCAGTAAATCTCTTTCAAGAAAAATACAAATCTGTGAAAGTACCTTTCTTTCTGAAGGCTGGTAATGCTCCTTTCTTTGTCTGCCTTAGATCATCCTTACTATCGTTTTTGCTACCTAAATGTCAGAAGTTTCCTTTGTACATCTGGGCAGATGAATCATTCTGTGTGTTAAGGTTTGCGTGCTGTGGCTTGGCTCAGTATTTTACATTTCTTTGGTGCCAGTAATATAGAATGTTCAATTGTTTATTAAATACTGCTTAGCTTCCTAAATTTTAATTTCCTTTTTTAGTTGTGAAGGTACTGTTTATAATAATTTCTTGAATTATTTGCAAAATAATGGAGGGACTCCTATGGTGCCATAAAATTCTTAGTCTAGAAATCTGATTACTTTTATTTTTTTTGGTGAGTTAAAATCTAGACAGGTAGACTTTCTATAACAATCAAATCCAGTTGTGATGTGTACTGGAAATAAACTTCTAAACAGCATAAACTAACCTTTGTCAATCATGAATACCACAGTATTTTACATGTGTGGGCATAAGAATGTGTCTGCATGTGTTATATATGCATGATTCATTTAAAGTCAGGCTTAGAATGGTGTATATCAGTATGAATTATCAATGTGGGTTTTTTCTTGCCCAATGCAGGAGAAACTAGCAGCACTTGAAGCAAGTATTGAGCAGCGTTTAAAATGGGCAGGAGGTGCTAATCCTGCACTGGCCCCAGTCTTGCAAGATTTTGATGCCACTATTGCTGAAAGAAGAAACCTTGTACTGAAAGAGAGTCAAAGAGCAAGTCAGGTACTACAGATAAGTACAGTACTCTTGACTCCATAAGTGTGTTCAGTCTTCATTTCCTACTCGAGGTTTATGTAGAAGGTATTTTTCTGCTTTGCATCTAAAGAGCAAACATAGATGACCAAATACTTCTGGGAATCCCACTTGAAAGCAGCAGGAATAATCTTTGTGAGAATTACTGCAGGGTTGGATGACCCTGGGATGATATTGCTACTGTAACAGAGCAATATCTGCGTGTTTAAAATCCTCACTTCAAAGCACATGAAAAAACCGCTGTTTGTCTAATAGACAGTTGAAGTAGAGTAATATTTCTTCCTCTTGATTTGATTTGCAGGTCACTTTCCTTTGCAGTAATATCATTCATTTTGAAAGTTTACGTACAAGAACAGCAGAAGCCCTAAACCTTGATGCTGCATTGTTTGAACTCCTCAAACGCTGCCAACAAATGTGCTCCTTTGCGTCCCAGTTCAACAGCTCAGTGTCTGACCTGGAGCTTCGCCTGCTGCAGAGAGTGGTAAGCAAAGGGCAAAGCAAAACAGGAAACGTTTCACAATCACTGCAGGGAGTTCTCAGTGTTGTCTTCTGTTCTCAGTTTTGTCTTCGTTCTCAGTTAGTATTGTGTATACCTTCAGATGGCGTGTGGCTAGAGTTTCTGCTGCTAAACACTTGGCAGTGCTGTCTACACAGCAAGTGAATTTCCTCTCTGGGTACAGATAAAGAAATGTTTCTGTTACTTTTAGGGAACTGGTCTCGAACATCCTATTGGCAGCTCTGAATGGCTTCACTCAGCTCACAAGCAGTTGACCCAGGAGATATCTACACAGAGAACAGTACAAACAGAAAGAGAACAGCAAATAGAAACAGTTTGTGAAACAATTCAGAATTTGGTGGATAGTATTAAAACTGTGCTCACGGGTCATAACAGACAACTTGGAGATGTCAAACATCTACTGAAAGCTATGGCAAAGGTATGCCTAACATCCTTAAATTTATTCCTCAAACCCATGTCAGTACAGTTTAAGAAAAATAACAGTTGTAGTTTTGTGCTTTGTAAAGTATCTGGAAACAGTAAAATGTGTTTGTGCATATGGAGTTCAAGACATAAAGTTCATGTTTAAGAATTCATAAAACTTTCTAGCATTAGTCTTAGCGGGTTTTGGTTGAACTGAACCTTTTCTCTCTCTTGGCAGTTGAAACGTGTTTATAAGTCCTTTTGGTTCTTAGTAAAAAAGTTTATCATTTTAAAATTTATTTTCTTCGTATATAACTGCTGAAAATTATAGTTAATTCTAATCAAATGACAAATTGAGTGTCTGAAAGGGCTAAGAAAGGCTCAACTTTATTCTCTTAGCCAAAATATAGCAGTTGACCTTTTTGCATGTCTTGGTTACAGGATGAAGAAGCGGCTTTGGCAGATGGTGAAGATGTTCCCTATGAGAATAGTGTTAGGCAGTTCCTGGGTGAATATAAATCATGGCAAGATAATATTCAGACAGTTCTGTTTACATTAGTTCAGGTTATGGGTCAAGTCCGCAGTCAGGAACATGTTGAAATGCTGCAGGAAATAACTCCCACCTTGAAAGAACTAAAAACACAGAGCCAAAGGTAAGAAAGTTACCTTGTCTCAGGTGAGAAAAGGCGTTTTGTATACCTACTTTCATGTAGCAGGAACACATCATGGGGCACATACTTGATGATTTTGTTAGAATTCAGAAATCTTCTTGCAAAATTTGAATTAATTTAATTTTTGAGTTTTCAGTAAGTCAAGTAGTTGCATGGATATTTATCAACTCCATTATGTTTCCCAGTGTCTACAATAATCTGGTGGGGTTTGCATCACCCTTAGTCACGGATACAGCAAATGAATGCTCCAGCCCAACTTCAGCTGCTACATATCAGCCAACCTTTGCTGCAGGTAATACTTGCAAAAATACAAACATGAAACCGCAGGAATTGATATTAGGGGATCATAGCTCGTACTGAATTTTGAAATGCCGACGATTTCTACAAGATTATAAAAGCCTATAAAATTTAAGTAATTCATCATACAATAGTGAATGACTGCTTGAGCATAGCCTTTGAGATCTGCTTTCACCCCACAACACCCAGAACACATGGAAAGCATTGTCATGTGTATCAACTGAACTGTGATTTCCATTGAAATTAGTATTAAAATTTATGGTGACTTAGCAATTAATCCAGAAACCCTACAAAAGCATTCATGTCTGCAAAGTTTTCATTACTTTAAAAACATGAATAACATTTCTCAAGAGAAATCCTTTCTTTCCATTTAAAGGATTACTCTGCTGTCTATATTTGGACTAGGCAAAGGTTTTATAATTTCTATCAAGAACAAGAATTGCCTTTAATAACTGTCCTGTGAATGATCGAGGTTGAAAGCCTGTAAAAATTTGCTTAATATAAATAAATTCTTAGCAGTGGAATAAAACTTCTTGTTTATCAAGTGAAAGAAATTAGAAAATGGAAAGATTGAAAACTGGTGCAGAATTTAAAATGCAAATTTAAAATGCATTTGTTCTGAAAAACTGATAGGTCTAATTGATACACATTTAATTATGCTTTTTCTTGCCTCTATAATACGCTATTATTTTGAAGACTTTAAGCACTTTTAAACTGTCTTTACAGCTGTACGTAGCAATACGGGGCAGAAAACTCAGCCAGAGGTGATGTCACAGAACGCAAGGAAGCTAATTCAGAAAAATCTTGCAACATCAGCAGATACTCCTCCAAACACAGTCCCAGGAACTGGCAAAAGTGTTGCTTGTAGTCCCAAAAAGACAGCCAGGGACCCTAAAACAGGAAAAGGTAAATATAAACCCTAAAAAAACCAACTAGAAAAAAAGCCAACAACCCTACCACCGACAGCAACAAAGAAAATACCTCAGTGGGTTTCTGTGCAGGAATGTCGAGTTGAATTAACTTTATTTTGTACCTGTAGCTGTGCAGGAGAGGAATTCCTACGCAGTTAGCGTGTGGAAGCGGGTCAAAGCCAAGTTAGAGGGCCGAGATGTGGATCCCAACAGGAGAATGTCTGTGGCTGAACAGGTGAGTTGAAAATAAAGGTCCAGTATTGGTCCTTGCTTTAAATACATGGTAATTAGCAGGTGTGTATGCTGAAGTGTGCCTTCAGGGCTAAAGTCCTGTTGTGAATGGGGGGTTCCTTTGGGGGTGGGAGCCATTCCAGTGCAAATCAGGGTTGCTGCTGCTGTGTACTGCTGCTTTTTTTTTTTTATTTTTTGCTGTTGTATGCTTTTGTTTTTCATATGGGAGGTTTATGTAAAACCATGAATTAGATAAAACTGCCTTGTCTGTCAGTAAGCTAACATTTGTTCCACAGCTGCTGATAGCCAGGTAGAACACGAGATCGGTACAGCTGCCCAAGGGACAGAACTTGTCTGCGTTCACTAACATAACACAACCACTCTCGTCTCTGGGCAACGGAGTCAGGGGACACAGTTGTCCACGTCTGTTTGAGAATGTTGGGGCTGTTTTCAAGATAGGGGCTGTGAATGAGATGATGTGTGATCTTTTTTTGCAGTACAGCTTCCTGTTTCTTATGTGGACTGCACAAAGTTATGTCTACAGTTACCTTAGATTTTTTTCAGTGAAATATTTGCAGGTGACGTTCGACAGTAAATTCTAAGATCACTTAAACACTTTTAAAATTCTAGCTTATTTTTAATTACTTGTTTGACCTTTTTAATAGGTTGACTTTGTGATTAAGGAAGCAACTAATCTAGATAACTTGGCTCAGCTGTATGAAGGTTGGACTGCCTGGGTATGAGTAGGGAGACAGCAGATCGGTCTGGTTCAGCGAGGTCAGACATCCACCAGAATCAACTCGGCCTCAGGCATCCGTAGCCGCACCACAGTCGGTGGTGATGCATACTGGGGCTTAATCTGAGGAAACCTAGGAAATCTCGGTGCACTGGGAAGTGAATCCTGCAGGATAGCTGCACTCAGGGATACGCTAAACACAATGGTCTGCAACCCCCACGGTCAAGGGTGAAAGCTCACCGCTTGAGCAACACGGTTTGTCTTTCTGCTACGGAAGAACTGCAAACGTGTTGGGGGTCAGCTGCAGAAAGAAATCAGGATGCTACAAACCGCAGAGTGATTTGGAACTCAATTCCACCTGACCCTGTGAACAATTCAGGAAACACCGAACCCTGTTCAAAGAAAAACAGAAAAATGGGGCCATGAAGAAATCACAGCAAGGGCAGATTTGATGCATTCAGATTCTTGTTCCTCTTGTTACGTGGCAGCAGTGCTGGTTGAGTTGACCAGTTAGTACGGGAAAAGGCTACAAAATGTAAACTTCAGAAATGGACTGAAAGCAAAGAGCTGTACATCAGATACACGCTGCATTGGAAGAACTTCTGAGATAGAAGAAAAAGCCTTCGTTCTCTTCTCCCTTTCCTCTTTCCTTTCACTCCTCCCTCCCAGCCTCTCCTTGCATCCACCCCTCTTGGCTTATTCTTGTAGGTTAGGCGTACTTCCAATATACTTTTTATTTCAATCCTTCTACTTCACAGTTTAGTCAAATTAACAACTTAAATTCTGTTTGGTAAACAATTTTTCCAAAAGCACTGAAAATATAGAACATCAAGATTACTTATGAGTTGGATGGTCAAATGCAAAATGTAATTTTGGTTATTTTAAAGTCATTTTTGTGATTCTATTATGTACAGTTTCTCAAAATTGTCACTGTGCATTTGAAAGTAATGATTCCTAGAGGCATTTGATTTAATGTGCACTTCCCTCTGCTTGCAGTGTACACTTTTTTGTAATTCAAATTGTCCCTCCAATCTCATTCTACTGTGATTGCTGTAGTTTCTTTCGTACGACGTAGCTAATCCAATGTAATCTTTACCTTTTTAAAAACCAGGATAGAGTATCTAGTAGAGTTTTACATTGTTGATGACAGATAAACAATAAAGTGATGTTCTGGTGGAGGTAGAGTGATATGCTTTTTACTTCATTTTCCTAATCCTTTCAGTTCAGACTTGTAAATTCTAGTGCTTCACTTCACAGGGGTATACATATAATCCAGGAAATGAAGGACTCTCAAATTTTTGTTCAACTAGATCTGTAAAGATTTCTGCAAAGTAGTTTTCCTTTGCCATACTTCTTCTATAGGTGGTTGTTCAGTAATGCGTCCATAGGGAATCTTCCACCATGGCTTTTTTTAATCAATTCTCAAAGTGTGATTATGGTCAGAAAAGTCTCTAAAAATGGCATCATCTTCCTTAGATCAAGGTCCTGCTTGTCTGCTGGTTGTCTAAAAGATTTCTTGTTTCGTTTTTAAGTAGGACACCTTTAGGAAAAGGCAGCTTCCTTTTCTTAGAGTGAATAAACCCCACAGAGTTCAGTTACAACTGCCGAATTGTAAAGGTGCTGATAGCTAAAGCAGAAATGCACCCTGGTGTTCTGAACGCAGATAAATTCGTGTAGCTCTGTATAAAAGGTTTCTCTTTTGTAAACTGGGTGAATTCATTATGCAGAGTTGCTGAAAAATGTGGGAAGATCCTTAATGCCATTTTAGTCACTTTTCAGAGTAAAATCACACTTTCAATATAGCATTTTTTCTGTCAAAATCCAAGTATTAAAAATTTGAGCCAAGGCCACTACTGGCATAAAATTAATTTAATGGAAAGGGTTTGCAGCAGTTTCATCTGAGTAGGAAGCTTGGCTGGTGATTTTGGATAATGCCAGCAAACTTCTGTTCCTTTCAGTATTTGCACTATGCTGACTGCTCTGCCTCCGCAGTAGGTCTTAGAATTCACTTTCTCCTCTGTTGCCAATTTTTTGTGGACATGCACTTTGAAGTGTAAGAGTTTTCAACAGTCATATGGCCTTCCTTGCACTCTGATTGCCTGATTACCTCTAGGGAAGTCACAGGCTTTGCATCTAACAGTACCCTTGCAAACGCATTCCACTGCCACTGCTTCCTGACCCTCTGCCACGCGCATCGCAGGAAAAGCTGTTGGAATGTTGCAGTGAAGAACATTCATATGCAGAACAAGACACTTGACACTGTTGGTCCTTTTCATTTTTCTCCAGTTAAAAATAACCTTATGAACAATCTGTTGGAGAAGTGTAGTGACAGGAGTGTGTTGTACCTGCTGTTTTGTTTCTTGGAAGCTGGGGGGAAGGGAGGGGTAATGCACTCATCAGTGGCTCATGTATTATACCTCTGCCATCCAGAAATGAAACACTTGTGTGGAGATGGGTTCTTACTGCGTAATTTAATAAAGTTTTAAAAAATAAGAAAGAATATGTATTTTTAATTTCCTTCTATGCAAAACTGTGTGGTTCTGAAAATTACAGGGAAGAATAAAGTGCCTGATACAAACAAATACAAGCCAAATCCCAAGTTAGAGCAGGATTCTCCAGAGACTTAAATTTGCGTAACTAATGCAAAGGAGACAGCTCAGATGTGCAGGAGTTAGTGGGACTGTCACTGTCGACTTGCGTGCTGACGCATTTTTCTTGGAAATGCTGACAGTATGGGAGGTTGGTACAGTCTTGGTGAAACCTAAAATTCAGATTCTGCACACACATCCTGCATAGTAAATAAGACTGCGTTAGTTACATTCTCTTAAAAGATACAACAAATTGAAAAGCAGATCTGTACAGTTAACAGAAATTGGTTTTGCACTTTGCAGGGACTGTATGGTCTGGTTTTGCTTTGCAACAGTTAGTTTTGCCCTCAAGGATTAGTCTATTTAAGTAGCAATGTTTTATCTAATTTTTCAAGTGTCTGTAAAAGACTCAAGTCTCCCATATAAATTGGACATAAATCAGAGGGAAGGAGCTAGTTTTCCAAGGAAAAATGAGTGAGATCTGTAAAAGCATTGGTGACAGTCAGTGCTGTCTACCCCTCTGGTAAACTGATCGAATAATATTTACCCTGTTAGCTGCCTCGGGGTATCTGTATGAGAAACACCATGTAAACATATTCCTTCAGAAATATGGAGATGGTTGGAGAAGTTAAAGCTCTATCTTTCTAAGTGCTGTAGTCTTTAAGGTTAATTTACTTCAATTATTCATCAATATGTTCTGTGTCTGGTACATTAGCCATTCTGTTTTAGTACACTCAAGTACTTCAAAGGTTTCTTTGCTTTCTTTTTTCCTTTTTTTTTCTTTTTTTTTTTTTTGTCAAGCTTTTCCTAAAATTAGCAGGAACACTTTATGCATTAAAGAATTTGACTAGGGAAAAAGTTGGAGATGGCAGCTGCCATCTGTGTTTGTTAACATAGTCCCAAATTATAAAACGTGTTTTTTTCTTTAGTGGAAAAGTTAAGAGTATACTGTTAACATTTTAGCTAAAGAATTTCATTGAAATTACAGATATTATCTACAACTACTGCTGCGTACATAAATGCATAGCTGATTAGAGGAATTCTGCCATTCATCAGGCTAATTTTTTATTAATAGCATAATAAATGTGTATTAGGTATGCTGAAAGGGTGGAGGCTTGACATGTAAACTTTGTGTGTCTGTTCTAAGTGCACAGAGCAATTACACTGCCCCTTTTACAGGTGCTTTGAAACCAGCTTGGAGACTTAATTTTCTGTGCATCTGCTAAGAGAGAATCTTGGTGCAGGAAGAATTGATCCCATTGCAGCGTGGTCCGTGCCATGCATTGAGGCAAGCAAAACAGTTAGGTGTACCTCAGGTAAGGTACAGGAGATACTGAGCTACTGCTCATCCTCTGCCTCCTACACCAGGGCTGAGATTTTAACGATGGGATTTATAAATACATGTGTATGTAGGCACACATTTTTTAGTTTTATGCGGTGCCTCACAAGCCTGGCTGCTCAGCGAGGGAGGGGTGGCAGGGCCCTGCCCTGTCCTGTGCACCACAGTGCAGTGGCCCCTCTCTGGCATTTCTGGGTTTGAGGGCACCCAGCAAACACTCACCCATCCCTCTGCCCCTCTGAGTTATGGAGCAACACTTAATAGGAGGGAAAGGCACCTCTGCAGGCCCTCTGGGATGGAGAAGAGCTGCAAGGGCACCTGATGGGGAGCTGGCATTTGAAAGACTGGCTGGAAGATGGTGAATGTGACAGGCTGGAGATGATGGCAATGCCTGCTTTTTCCATTGGTAAGTGTTTGAATTTTTTGTGGTGAGCATCAAATAAATGGATGTAACCAGGAGCTGGCTGATGGTATCAGAGAGCCAGAGCACTGCTGCTGCAGGGCACTGCAGATATCCCTAGGAACTGTAATGCATCACAGATCACAGAATGCTGAGGGGTTGGAGTGAACCTGAAACACCATCTAGTCCCAGCCCTCCTGCCTTGGGCACGGACATGTTCCAGAGTTCCATCTCCCTGGGCAAACCTGTTCTCACCACCCTTGGCAAAGAAATTCCTGCTAATATCTAACCCAAATTTCCCCTCTTTCAGTTTGTACCCGTTACTCCTTGTCCTGTCACTACAGTCCCTCTCCTTGTAGGCCCCCTTCAGCCACTGGAAGGTTGCTATGAGGTCATGCTTCTGTATGGCTCCATACTCTTAAAAGACTGACAAAATTATTGCTGGCATCATCACTTCCTTATGAAATCACCTTTTGTGTGAGCTTTGCTATGGTAAAATTACAGATTTTGAGAGTGAACTGCACCATTTATAAGTGTTAAATGTTACATGAAAATACTGTTAGCTTTTAGCAGCATGTGAATGAATTTGAAAGTTATTCAGTATAGAATCTGTTCTTTACATACATTCTAGAGTGAGTGAGAAGCACCCTGTGGAAAACCAAACCATTCAGGATGGACATGTTTGCTTTTACAGTGTCCTCCTTAGTCCTCTTTTTTTGTCTCCATCAAGCTGGTGCCAGAGCAGTTTTGGTGCCCGAGATGTTTTCTTTGCTCTCATTATAGCCTTGCATTGCATCCTGGGCACGGTGATTAAGCTCATTAACACACGTGCCTGAAGCATTTAGAAAGCTGAGTCAGAAACAATATTTATATCCCAGCCTTTCTTCTGTATTTATTCCCATGCTGCCAAAGTTCTGAAGGAAGTACAACACGTTGGGCTTTGATGTTACCACCAGAATTTGCCCAGTGCTGGGCACTGATGAGGCCACACCTCGGGTGTTGTGTCCAGTACAGGGCCCCTCATTTCAGAACGAACGTTGAGGGGCTGGAGCAAGTCCAGAGAAGGGCACTGGAACTGAGGAAGGAGTTGGAGCACAAGCGTGATGAGCAGCAGCTGAGGGAGCTGCAGGTCTCTGTCCTGGAGAAAAGGAGGCTCAGGGGTGACCTTATCACTGAAAGGAGGCTGGAGCGGGGCTGGGGTCGGGCTCCGCTCCCAGGAAACAAATGGCAGGACAAGGGGACTTAAGCTGCGCCTGGTGCGTTTTAGGCTGGACATTAGGAAGAATTTCTTCACAGAGTGATTGGACATTGGAACGGGTGGCCCAGGGAGGTGGCAGTCACCGTCCCTGGAGGTGTTTTAAGGTAACATTCGACGTGTGTCACTCAGTGCCATGGTGCAGCTGACAAAGTAGCGTTCGCTCACAGGTTGGACACAAACGTCTTTCCCAATCCAACTCAGCCCGTGACTTTTTTGTGGGGTTACCGCCCCTTCCCCCAGTGCCGGGCGCCACTCCCGGCGCGGGCCCGACGCCGCCTCAGCCGCACTGCGGCGCGGGGAGGGGCGCGCGCACGCCCCGCGCGGTTCGAATCCCAGCAGCCAACCGGCGGCCGGCGGGGCGCTGGGGCTGGCCAATCACAGCGCTCAGGCGGCCCGCGGAGGCTATAAAAGGAGGCGGCGCGGCGTGCCGAGGGAAGGCGTGGCCGGTGGGCGGCGGTGCGGGAGCGGTGCAAGATGGCGGAGGGGGACAATAACAGCGTCTACCAGCTGGTGAGGGCGGGCGGCGCCGGGCGAGGGCTGGCGGCCGCTCGGG